>UELV01118357.1:0-14354 GCA_900490015.1 Megastigmus stigmatizans | reverse complement strand
TCTCTCTCTCTCTCTCTCGTATATAACGGCGAACTAGACGTCGGACTTGCGACCTCAGTGTACGGGCGCCTCGGCTACAAATCTAGCCGGTGCGAGAGACCGCGATGAAGGTGTATTTAAGCGAGTATACCACGTTGTTCTCTTCCCAACTCCTCTCTCTCTCTCTCTCTCTCTCTCTCTCTGTCCCTCTCTCTCTTTCTCTCTCGCTATCCTTTTGGTGCCACGTGTCGCATAACGCGAGCTCCATCTTATATATATATATATATATATGCATATATAGTGGCTGCTCTCCGACGGCCCCCGCACCTCTCGAGTGCGGTAATGTATGCGCGAGGCGGCCATCCTTTTCTTCCTCTCTCGCTCACTCGCGCGCACTATAGAGCCTTCTTGCATGTATTTCCGCGCGGAGGCGGCTTGTATGAGGTTCGCCGGCGCCTCTGCTAGGCCTCGTAAATTAAGGGAAAACATCGGCCGACAGAGAGACAGAGAGACAGAGAGAGACCTTGGCTCTGCACCTTGCACAGCGGATCTTTGCGCGCACAAGAGCCGCTTTTGGATGGAGCGACTCTTTTTGGTTATACAATACGCATTGGTTCGTTATTGATTCGGAATTTTCATCTGATTTTCAGTCAAAATATATATGTATAGGAATTCGAGGGATCAACTTTTTTGACATTGATTTGAATATTTGAAATAAAGTCGGGTACGTTTGTACTGAAAATTTATTCGATTCATTTCCATTTGCGATAGCGGGCGAATAAATTTTTATCGCAGGCTAGCGCGTCGCAATTTGTATATATTGAAAGCAAAACAAGAAAAAGTGAATAAAATAAATTTTCAATATTTACCATAAATGGAGCGACACTGCACTTGCGATTCATATTTTCGGCGAATAAATTCAAACGCGTACGTTAACGAGAGAATTTTTTTCGAAAATACTTTTTGCATATATTTCATCTTACATATAAACCCTGCCAGAATTCCCGATGGTTGTGTGTATATATATATATATTATAGCAACAGAACACATTAACCCGAACTCTGCAATTTTCGGGTATTCGAATATTCTACATAGCCCGCGCATAATTTATATACTAATATTTGTACTCGTTATAAAGAACCATACCTATTTCCAAAATCTCAAGTTAATTGAAAAATTTCGCAGCAGCACCCGAGGATAGATACCAAGTGCACTCGTTACTCTCCTTTAAATAAATATATAATACGGAATAGCGTCGGATATTTCATTGAAATTCGAAAGCCCCCCTCGAGTGAAATTTCAAACCGAATGGTAATCTCTAAACTATGGACTTGTATATATCGCACACGCTATTTGCATTGAAACAAAAGCAAAAAAACATAAGGGGGGTTGCGCTTGGAAAGAGCAAAAAAAAAATCTCTACTCGCTCGGTTTATATACACTGCGCGCATCAAAAATGCATGCGGCAAACGGCTTTTTAAATGTACATACGATGTGAGCTGTGCCCCGCGCGCACGTATATATAAATTGCAATATACCTACTTCGCTATTATAGGAGGCGCGAGAGTGGAGCGAGAGAGTGAGCAGAACAAAAAAAAAAGGCGAAGAAGCTGCGGGCAGAGGGATATCGAGATCACGATTTGCTCGCGCGAGCCCGCGCCGCACGCGAGGAGCCAACAAAAAGCTCGCGCCAATCGCGTCCCACACCGCATACACCCTCGCTTATCGTACACCTTCTTCTCCTTTTTATCATCGCCCCCCACCTTCGTATAACCCTTTTTACTTACATACATGTATATATATACATACGCATCGTCGCACTCATCGGAATCGCGCGTCTTGTTATACACGAGGCAGCTGACGGGGCATTTTCCATTTTGCTCTCTCTCTCTCTCTATCTCTCTCTCTTATTCTCTGTCTCGGGTGCGCGCAGAGCGAGCTCTTATGACAATGCGCGTTCCTTCGCTCCTCGTTCTTATTACGCTATCGTGAATGATGAAGGAGAGATGAGATGCTATTACCGTCGCTTCGGGTCGAGAAAAAGGAACACATTTTTTGTGTATGTATACACTGCACGCATGACGCCCCAGCGAGCGAGAGAGAGAGAGAGAGAGAGAGAGAGAGAGAATGAAACGGCTTTTTTGACTGTCTGTGCAGCACCAGAGAGAAAAGTATATATAGCGGGGATATATCGAGGGAGTTGTCAAAAGAGTTCATTTAAAATCAGCTTTCTTTTCTCTCCCGATAAAACTTTTTCTACTGACGCAGCGAATATGGAAAAAATGCCCGGGCCGTTATGCTCCATATGTGAAATATAACGCATACATTGCGCGTATCAGTACTTACCATATACGCGACTTGGAATGAAAAAGTTAATTATTTTAATCGTTGTACGCTCGATTGTTTATCAAAATTAAGTGATCGGCTTTTAATAGCTTCCTATTATGATCCCGTAATAAAGAGTTTTTGTATTATCCCGTGCGCTGGAATATACTGTTGTTTAATGAAAACACGTGTTGCGCGGCGAAAAGTCGGCGTGTGTGTGTATGTAGATTGAAAAGCAGCATTTTTGTTTAAGCTTATACAAAGCGTAGCTGCAAAATAACGGACGCTTGTCTTTCAAAGCTTCGAAGAAACGTTAAACTTTTTATACCTATACATATAACAGTAATGCTTAAAAATTTCACTAATTCTAAAATAATGAAGAAACGCGTCGATTAGCATCCACATCGAAAATTTATACCCGATATATCCTCAATTGATGACACATGAATATTTGAATAACCGATATTCTCCGAGCGGTCGTTAAGAGATCAGTCTGAATATATTTAAACATCGAACTCTGTGCAATCTTGCTCGAGCCATCGAGCCCCGGATATATTCAAATAAGAATTAATTTTAATTTTTTAACAAAGTATAAGGCCGGGGGTGCGATGCATATGCATGAAACTTTATACATACATACAGAAATAGAGTGTATAGCATTTTATCGAATAGAGAATATTGCAAAACAATATATTCCAATTCGAACGGCAAATTCAAATCAGGTTTTGTTTTTGTGTCCCTTGCCTCTCTCTCTCTCTCGCCTCTCTCGCGCGCGCCTTTTTTTCTTGTTACGTCGCAAGCAATTCAAAGTTGTTTTATTTTCATTACTGCTCTCGGGGCTTGTGCCACTGCTGCGCACGGCCGGGACAAATTTATCCCTCGAACGTTATTTCAAACTCAATTTTTCTCCACCATGCACATTTCTCCCTTTGGCCGCTCGCGGCAATGAAAACTATGGTTATTTGTTCTTCGCAATTTTCAATTCCACGTCTCTCTGCGTATGTGTGTGTGTGTGTGTGTGTGTGTGTGCAACCCATCCCTCTCCTCTTTTTCCTCCTCTTCCTTCCATTCCGCATGGGTTTTTTATATATATCTTGCGTGGCAAGCTAGTCTAACTCTCGTTTTTTTTTTGTTTGCAGATGGCCAGCTGTACGCGGCGACGTTCTCGGACTCCTCGGGCGGCGAGCCGCTTATTCACAGGGAGAAAATTCGAACCGAGCGCTCCGACTTGAATCAACTGAATGGTAAGGAATTGGAAAAGTAATAACAATCCAAGAATATATAATCACGATGATAAGTCGGTCTTGTTACAGTTACGGCTTCAAATATAGACAAATATTTCAACGTTATATATATATATTTATCTTGAAAAGATAAATATGTCATATAATTGAATTCGCAACTCTTAGTTTTCTGTATTTGTATATATATATAATTTAAATTACAAATGAACTCCCGTTTTATCGTGGTGTATTTTTACTCGAATTTTTGTTATAATAAGGAAAAGCATCTTCTTTAATTTGTAATTTACTTTAATATTCGCTGCTAAGTGTCGATTTTTTGTACTGAATATCTGTTATATTTTGCGTGAAATCCATATGCTTCTAAAAAGTCATGCAAAAGTCGGTTCATAAATAAAATTATTTTTTATTGACATTACTTTTGACATCATTTTTTATTTGCGCGATATTTCAATAGTTTACTGTATAAGTCAAGCGAATTCTTTCGTTTGTTTATAACATCACGCAAATAGCAAACATTAGCTCGGGCAACACATGCCGATCACTTAATCAAATATTCCGCTAACTCGCGTCAAACGGCCCAATTTAAAAGCCAGCTCGCATCCGAATAAACGCTCCCAATTCACTCATCCATTACCTTCGATTAGCTCTCGATCTTTTTCCGTCATTACACCTACCAAGCGCTTTAATTAAATTCCGCACGTATCGCATTTTTCCAGCCACTAATAAACCCATAATATTTCACCCTTGACTGCATAGCCACGCGCAACATCGTCGCGCAATCGCGTCGTTTACAGCTCGAATCCCTGCACCTCGCATTATCCTCCCCACAAAAAAGAGCGCGCGAGAGAGAGAGAGAGAGAAAAAGCGGCAGCCACAAAAAACCGAGAGGAAGGGAACCGCTCGCAGCACACACCGCAATCGGTCGCGGCGATAGTTTCGATGGTACTGTAGGCGGAGGCTCGCCTGCATGCAGATAGCGCGAGCGCGGCGAGCTATAATTGCAGCCGATCGGCGGTGCCAGTCGCGTATACTCGCTTCTCCTCTACAATACGCATCGCGTCGGCGTCATTTGCATCGGGGCCGCGGGTGTGGGCGACTATCACACCGAGTAATACGATTCTTATCGCATGCCTGGACCCGTCCGACCGATGAAAATTTTCCGATAGTTCACTGCATTCTCTCTCTCTCTCTCTCTCTCTCTCTCTCCTTCTAGCGCGATTCGGCCGATATCTATACTCGGCGAGTTCGGATTTCGTCTGGCGTGCGCGCGTGTGTGGGTGCACGAGGGCAGGGATGGAACGAGGGGCTTTTCCACCGGAAGCCAACGCGAGCGATTTCGCGCCCGACAACACGGCTCTGATAATTTTAGAGTTATTAGGTGGGATCTCGGCTCGGCCTCGTTTTTTCTTTTTTTTTCTTTTTCTTTCTTTTACTGGCACGCCAAAAATTTATGATCATCTCTTTTCTTTTCTTTCCTTTTTTTTTGTTCGTGCACGAGGCTTTGATTAGAGTGAAAATTTACCTACTTTGGGTTTTTTAATTTTATTTTTTGAGTTTCGATTGGGGAGAAAATTCTGTTGTTCGAGCGGTATCGAGTGGATGCCGGTCCGTATGGCCAATTTAATAAAGCAAAGCTATTTCTTTCTACGCACTCGACCGCGCGCTTTGTTACCTGTGCACCTGTTTCAAAAAGCTTACTAAATCAAACATTGCTGCTATATACCAATTGGTTTTTTTTTCAAATTTTTTTTTCAAAATCCACAGTTTATTCGATCGCGACCCAAAATAGTTTGTTGCGAAAGAAATTTTTACTCCAACTCGTTTTGTTTTCTAAATAAAAAATGAATTGATTGATCACCTCGAGATAAAGGATTTTTCTCCTTACTTTGCGTGTTGGAGTACTGTTTAATTATCGGTCACTTTATGACCACCACGTAATTAATGAATATAAGAAGATTAAGCTTAATAAAATCGAGAAAAAAAAAGAGGAAAATATTATGACGTTGAAACAATATTGAAAATAGGAAAAAATTTTGAATATTGCGTTTCGCCCTGGGTTGCCTACTGAGCTCATCAGTAAGATGACAGGTAACCCTATCTTAGACGCAGAATTTTATGCTGAAATCGTTTTTTTTTTCTGTTTACAGGACCGAACTTTGTCAGCTCCTTCACCTACGGTGACTACGTGTATTTCTTTTATCGCGAGACTGCAGTGGAGTACATGAATTGTGGCAAGGTAAGCCTATTCCTGCATTAATAATAATTGAATTCATCGCCTTTGTCAACATGAAAATCAATCGCTCCTGCGGAGAGCGAATCACACTCACACATACACACAGATGCGCATTAAAGCGCAAGATATCTACCTATACCAAGCGAAGGCTGCACATAAAGCTCTAACCTCTTGATTTTGCAGGCGGTGTACTCGCGAGTGGCGAGGGTATGCAAACACGACAAAGGCGGACCCCATGCATTCGGCGATAGGTGGACGAGCTTCCTGAAAGCAAGGCTCAATTGCTCCGTGCCCGGCGATTATCCATTCTACTTCGACGAGATCCGTAAGTATAACGATGCTGCTGCTGCTGCTGCTGCTGCTGCTGCTGTACCTCGTCGCGGCGACTCTGCTTCCTACCTACATTCTCTGTTTTTTTTTGTCTCGTCTTTTTAATTAGCACTTAGCACGCGGGAGAAAAAAAAAAGGAAAACCGCTCCAGTATACGGCCTCGAAATAGCCCCGGTTTTGCAGAGAATTTCTTTTTTCCGCGCACACTGTCGCTTAATCTTTTGATAAAGATAATGTGTTTTGCGCGGTGCATGCATAAAGAGGAATTAACGTAAATGAGGTTCGAAAACTTTCATCTCTGGGTGTATACGATTCCCACCCCAGAGAAATTGAAAAAATGCGCTCATCGTTATCGAAAGCAAGGCGGATTTTCTCTGAAAAAAAAAAGAAAAGAAAAAGATCGTATTAGCTTAGTCGTCGATTATGTGTACACGAGATATTTTTCAATTATTCACGTCGCGCGCCATTAACGCAGAAATTATTACGCTCTAATGCCGGAAAGAGGGGAAAAATTGAATGAACATTTTAATGAATTTTAATTCCGTCTATAGCGTCATTATCGTGCTCTCATTATGCATTGAATTCGCGACGCGAACGCGCGCTGAGCGTATAGGAAGCGCGTTGATGCTGCTGTTGCTGCTGCCGCCACTGCAGCACACTCTGATGAATAATTATTAAAATAAACTCGAATTACCGGGAGCGTATCATCGGGGACCGGCGCATTACTAAATAACGTTCGAGCGCGCTGCAGAAAAGGAATATTTAAATTAAATCAATTGACGAACGAAAAGAGAACTTTAATATCTTATATGTGTGTAAAAATAGATCGATTCCCCCCCGAATACATTATCTCGCAAAGGTCCACGGTCAAATCGGAAAAAAAGGTTTATAAATATAATACAGTTTTATCGTTAATTCGATATAAACGGAGTGTGGAGCTACGGCGATAAACTCATAGAGGGGGTGAGGCCCCCCCAGCAATCATTAAATTCATTGTGCTTATAAATCCCAGAGATAAATTCGAAAAATTTGATGGAATTCCGATTTTCCAATAGCTGAGATAAATTTATCAGTCACGCGCCTCCTCGCCTCCTATATACACCCCGTCTCCTATACAGCGAATTCACGATAATGCCACCGAGAGCTGCTACGGCAAAGTGCTTCGACGTTTCTCCCCCGTCCTATCCCGCGTCAAATGGGATTTAAAGAATTATATGCAAAATCCCGACAGTGTACCGCGGCGCGCACACCCGACAGTCTCACTCTCTCGCGCGGAGAAAAGTATGTGCAGGCCGGGGTTGGAAAATAGAGAATCGAAAGCTCACGAGAGCAGCTTCTTTTGTGTGCTCGACTGCTACTTCAACTACCGTCGGTACCTACGATCTTTATCATTTTTTTCTAGTCTTTCAAACGTGTATGTGTTCTTGATTGCTTATCATCTGCTGTATATCTTAGTAATTTTCGCGCATCGACAGTAGTGGATTTTTAATCAGTTGTAATTTAACGTCCATTTCAGAAATAAAATAATTCGCTATGAGAAAGCTTCTAAAGTATTTCCAAATTATTAAATATCAAATAGTGCAAGTACAGCGGCACTTTATGTATCTAAAATTCCGAAGTAGTCATTCACCGGAATATCGACGAATCGAGCCCTCAATTATTCGCCACCCAAAACAAAGTTCGCCTCGCCAATATCCCCCAAAACAAAGGCAAAAAGGAATCTCCCGAACGTACAGCGTTAAATATTTTCGCGCTCGCGCGCAGACCATGCAGAGAATCAGAAAGGCGAATTCGGGTGCGCTTATCCATTTTACACGTGGCGGCGCGTCTCGGAGGAGCGATATCGACGGGTTCGCGAGATACAGAGAAAGAGATAGAGAGAAAGAGAAGTAGACGTAGAGACTCGTTCGGGTGGATCTTCTTTTCCTATAACTCGAAAAAGTTAAGCACATCCTTTCTCTCTACCAGTCGAGTTTCCTCTCGCGTATATGGCAAGTCGATACTCTCACCGAGATATTCCGATCGCGCCTCGTGCCGGTGTGCAGCTGCAATGAAATTACTATATACCGTGTCCGGGTAGTTTCCTTCTTCTCGCAAAACTATATCATCCTCGTTTTGTACTTGGCGCCACCCTTACGAACGCACACTCACCCATATATATATATATATATATATATACCTTTTTAACAAAGTCCCGATCGCGTTTCCTGGCGCCTCGCTGCTGCAGCGGCTTCGATCCTTTGTGTAAAGGGCACGAGAGCCGCTTCTCGAGCCAAGTGCAGTCGCAGTCTTTTTTCTATATGCTCGCTCCATTTCAGCTGTTTGCGCTTGGACGCACATATTATACGAGCTGGACACCAATCGTCTTGCGCGATATAGCTCGAAAAAGTAAATTAGAACATTTCTTGTGGGGAGAATCGCTTTATTCCTCGAAAATTCCTTATTTCATTGCAAATCTCGAGAATGTTGTTTCCTTATTTCATTGCAAATCTCGAGAATGTTGTTTCTCGAGATTTGCAATGAAATAAGGAATATTACACACGCTAAATCGAAACGGCTTTTATACGCTCGAAAAGCGTGACACACACACTCGCGGATTTTTTTTAACGGAAAAAGGCTACTCTCTCTCTCTCTCTCTCTCGACATGAGCACGCGATCCACCAAATTCGTCTCCTCCTTTCTTCGAAATAAAGCCAAAAAAAAAACAGATTTTCGCGTGAGAAAGAGAGCGAACCACCGCTGAAAGCTCGCGCAATATATACATCATTGTACGCCACACGCTCCGCAGCCTTGCACAAAGTGTCACGTAATCGTTCGCTTTCGCGCCTCAAAGCAGGTCTCTCTCGAGATTAGAAAATCGACAAAAAAAAAACTGTTACCTCTATACCCACCGCAACAATGCTCTCTCACTTTCGTGTGTGTGTGTGCAGTGTACGTGCGTAAGACGCGACAGATGCGAGTACACATATAGCGTATATATGTATAGGAGCTTGCAGCACAAGGTGTACATACACCTTATCGCGAATGCCTCGGCAATTCCGTGGCTAGACGTCTCATGCATACGAAGCGGGCCTCCTCCTCCACCTCCACGCGCACGATATCGCTTTATCCAAATTAACCCGGCGGCGGCGTCGCGCAGCTTGACAATCTCGCCACGTATGTAGGTGTGTGTGTGTGTGTGTCTGTGCTGTGTCTGTGTCTGTATATCTCGAGGAGAGGGAAGAAATGGTGCGAGAGCTGCTTGCTGGTTTTGGAGCTCGGGAGATGCGTCGATTCTGGATGTGTGTGTATACATAAAAGGCTAGATTAAGGGTGTAACACATGGATGCCGCGCGAGTCAAGTAAGACGGGTTGTCTGGGACGCCTGACCTGCATTATGGTAATGCCACGATTTTCTTTTCCAAGGATCCCATTGTTGCTTTAAAATTATCATATAGTAATTGGGATTTTGTCGTTGGGGCAAAGTATATATATTGTACGCTTTTCTGTAAGTGTAAAAATTCGTGAAATAATACTTCATTTTCGATTCAACAAGGGAAACTTGATCCGATTTTCGCCGCGACTAAAACGCTTACATCAAACAATTCGCATATAACCCTTTCAACATTCATCAGTAGCTTAAATACTTCGGATTCTCATTTCTTGGATAAAAAGAGAGAGAAAGAGAGAGTCTCGGGAGAAGAAACTGCATGCACGTCTCGGCGTTTCTCGGGAATACGTGGAGTACGTGAAACGCGTGAGCGAAGAGAGCAGCGGCAGCTCTCCACGTATATACATACGATACGCGCGAGCACATACAGCGTTGCATTTCTTTTCGGGCTAATAGAAGCATCCACGCGACGCCTCTCTACCACCTACCTACATGTCTATGCGTGTGTGTATATGTGTGTGTGTTTGTGTGTGGGTGAGAAGAATTTATGGGTCGTTGTAGACGTGCGGAGCTTCGCGCGCGAGATTTACCCGCGGAATTGGAGATCCTTTTTTCCAGCCCCCCCGAACCTACAGCTTATATGTATAATAAATCGTAGCTATCCGCGTGTGTGTATGTATGTATTTGTACATGTGACAAAATGAAGGCCTGCGGGTCCCGAGACTGTGTGTCTGTGTGTCTGTGTGCAGGCTGTATTCTTTTGGATTAGGACTCCGAGGTTTGGATGGCAAATTTATGGCCGCGTACACAGCTGCCAGCGAGAGTTTCATAAAGTACAGAAACGAAACGCAATCGAAGTGAACTTTGAATTAGCTTGCGAACATAAAACACACATTCCTTGGCTACAGCTGGAAATGATTGAGGAGCTTTCGAGGGCCGCACGAGCTTTTCCCTCTACTCTCTACTCTCTACTCTCTACTCTCTACTCTCTCTCTCTCTCTCTCCTTTTCCTTTTTCGCATCGACCTTTTTCTCGAATTATACTATCAGGCTCCAATACATATTATACTATACAGAAGTCTATCTTCATATTGATACGATTTATCAATTCGAGAAAATTTCAATTTACTTTAACAAATAATAATATCACATGTAATTCTATGTATTTATACAATATTATTTACGAAAGTTCCAATTTCAGTATATGCAGTTATTTTAATAGAAATAGCAATTTCATAATGTTTATTTGAGAAATGTTGCCTGCAGCCTTTTGCAGAGTGCAATATAATTTTCATTAGAATAATATGGCTGCAGTACAATATTCTGTATAATTTCTGTAGTCATTACAATTACAAGTTAGGTAATATACGACTAAAAATATTCTCCTTCATCTTTCAAGTCCGTACAACATCCACAGCTGCGGCAACCGAATCGGAAAAGTCATTACACAAAAAAATTCCCTTTCTCTACAAGTACACCCACAGTCAAAGGGGCATTTTCTAATAAAATTTGTTTTCCATCGCGACTCTTTTTCACCTATACCCCACGAGAGACGTGGAGCGCGAATTTACACGATGTAAAAAGGCAAAAGGTCCTTTGATGCGTTGCCCATGGGCATACAAGTAAAGATTAATCCATGAGAGAGAGAGAGAGATGTATATATATATATATATATAGAGAGAGAGAGAGACAGAGAGCGGAAGTCGACTTTTCATCTCGGGCCGGCCGTTTGTACATATTACTCGGGTCACGAGCCAGGCCAAGAAAAGCGAGATAGAGAGACGGGCAAAAAGCGATGGCAGAAAGCTCCGAGTCACATATCTCCGGAGCCAGACGGGCGAAAAAATTGGAATGGCCAACTATTGATGCCATTGCTTTATCGCATATAAGATGAAAATTCCCGGTATTTCTTGCGATAATACTTTTGGCTTATTTGGCTTATCCTTTTGCTTATCGCGTTGTGATTGATGCGATCGATATATAATATATGAAAAGATCGGTTATTAATTACTGCGGTATAATGCAATGATTAAAGGTGTATTGGAAAACCGTGCTATGCCGCGCTATTTACACTTTTTCCGATAAATTAAACTCGTATGGGATAGAATAAAAATATACACACTGTAGGATGGAAAAAGTTTTGGCGGTGCCATAAACTTTTTCCTTTTTCCTTTGTTGCGCTACGAAGTGAGAGCTACAAGTTTTTCGATAACAGCACTTTTTTATAATCCATATTTTTTCTATCAGAATGTATATATATATATATACCATTTTTATCGAGAAAGCAAAGAACTACGATGAAAATTCCGTAAAAGGGCGAAAAATGCGAGTAATGTATTATATATACTTTTTGCAAGCTCGTATACTATTCGCAAGATAGTAATTATACTCTGTATTAAAAATGGGTCAAAAGGCCGAAATGCACGCGAGTACTTTTCAAAAAGAATAGTCCCGTGAACTTGGGGGATGCATTATATCTCGAGTAAACAAGAAAAACTGCAGCAGAACGTGAACTCGCGAGCGATTGAAAAAGCCACATATATGGTGCTCGAATCCGGATGCGGTCGGGCATCGCGTCCAACATGGCCCCACCGACAACAAATTAAAAAGTTCCGGCGCTCTCCCTCTCTCTCTCTCTCTCTCTCTCTCTCTCTCTCTCTCTCTCTCTCTCTCGTATGAAAACAGCCGGCAAAAGTCGCCAAAAATGCCGAACAGAAAGGAAAAACGTACGCACACGGTGCACCGAAGCCCTTCGTTCTGTCCGAAACAGGGTAAAAAAGAGAGGGAGAGAAGCAGAAAAAAATAATAAACCGGAACGTCGTTTCAAGCGAAGCCCGGCTGGTCGGTTTGGCACGTTATCCAGGTGGACCAGACAGACTTGTATACCCCATACAATCTCTTTCGATTCTGGCTCTGGGCCAGCCTCGGTCAACACAACACACACATACACAGAGCCATGGGGATTTTCGCATCGATGCGAAAGACATACATATATATATATATATATATATACGGACGGCGATAGACCGTTTGCGGGATGTAGATGTAGAAAAATTCATGGATATCTGGTTCGAGAGCGCGGCTCCGTGTGCAGGTACATATATATACGTTTTGCAGCGGAGCACCAACTCGACGGCCCTTTGATTTAGTGGCTGTCTCATTGGGGACGTATAAGAAGTGCAGCAGGGAGTGGCGCGGAATGCGCCTCGCGAAAGAAAGCAGCCACAGCCGCAGCCTCGGCATAGTGTATATAGGTAGAGCCAACAACGACGGCTGCAGTGGCCCGGGAAAAGAGGCAGACAGAGAGAGAGAGAGAGAGATCTTAAATTAAAATCTACGCAAAGGCAGGCGCGCGCGGCGGCGGCAGCGACGGAGACTGCAGGACGTGTATGCATGGGGGTCGATAAATTCACTTGCCACTCGCTACACACGTCGCTTTGCATATATACTATATGTATGCGCCGAGACTCTGCAGCTCAGTATACTACTTCTTCTGCCGCCACCGCGGGAAAAGGCGAGCGAGGACTTTTGCTATATATGTGTGTACAGTGCAGCACTGCTTTTCCTAGACTATCGGGGATTTTCCCTGCAGCTCAAGAGAAGAAGATTCTTATTTTTACTTTACGGCGAGGGATATCGGTACTGTAGCCCAGCCGCGGCTTATCGAGGATTTGCCAGGACAAACCTAATTTGTGAAAATTGCGGGTTTTTTTTTCTATTCTGTTGTGCAGCTCAAATTTTTGTTTTTTTGAAGTATTTTCACGCTTAGAAAGAGTCTAGGAAGACGAAAATCGTTGCGATGGTTACTTTAATAAAAAGGAATATTTTGTTGGGGGAAAGTTCATTTCCATTGCGAGGAGTAAGAGAGTATCATCATCGGTAATAAATATGTTTCTCGAGTGCAGACGGTACGTGTATACGGATGGCAATAGCTCGGCGGCAAAGCGCTGCCGTAAAATTTTTCTAAACCCAAAAAAATAGAGTAAGAGTGGGAGTGGGAGAGGGGAGGAAAAAAAATGAGTCTTTCCCGGCGCAAAACAAATACGGCGCCCTCGCGCTGCTGAAAGTACATAAGACGATAGCGAGACCCACCACAAAAGTTGCTCGCGTCGCTCGCCTGGGCGCCAGCAGCAGCAGCACCGCTCACTTTTTACTCGCAATTTTTAAAAATTGCTCATGCAAATTCAGCGCTCGTAAAAAACGCAAAAAGAGAAAAAAAGGAGACGAGAGAGAGAGAGAGAGCCGCGACCGTTTTAAAACTACTATGCCCCGCACACTAACGAGCGCAAAAAATTTCTATATATATATATTAAAAGAGAAAAAAAAGAAGGCGAGAGAGAGAGAAAGAGAGATAATATAGCGAGAGCAGAGAAAGAATTAGAACGAACTAACCAGAACTGAAAGATTCTGCACAAAGAGACTAAAGGGACACACGGTCTATACTGTTATACACACGTGTGGTGCGATGCGTGTCCGTGTATAGCACAGCACGAGCACTCGGCCATTTTCGGCGAGAGGCATTACTTTCCGCGCGCGCTGCTGCTGCGCGAAGAGGGAAGCTTTTACCGGTTATGAAGTAGTCCCTCGCGGAAAAGGGACTGCCGTCGTGTGTGTCTCTGTGTGTGTGTGTGTGTGTGCGACGCACCTCCCCAACAGTCCCCCGCACCTCTAAGCGCATCGAAGCTTTCAACTTTTTACTACCCCCGATCCTGTACCTACTTCCGCGCGTGCTTTTTGACGTATACCGCGAACCTGTATCACATCAGGGAGACGCGCGAGAGACGCGAGTATATAGAGAGGGGATTCCCCGTGGGTCTCGTATAATTCTTTCTCGCCCCTCTCTCGCCATATATATATATATATATATATATAT
>UELV01118350.1:0-11263 GCA_900490015.1 Megastigmus stigmatizans | reverse complement strand
GTTGGTAGGACTGATTAAGACATAGCAATGTAGCATTGTCTCGCAGCTATTGGATATCATTTTTTCCTGAAAGTGCACATAATTCCCTACAAAAATAAAAAAAAATTATCTCAATACGATGAAAATTGACCGAGTTATAAGCATTTGAAAAATGTCAATTTTTCGATGAAAAATTTTGTTGCGATAATTTTGTTGCGCAGTGTATTTGAAAAAAGTAAGTTATCAGTACTTTAGACTTTAAAACGTACTTTTAGACTATAAAAATAAAATATATCATTTCAATAATATTCGTACAACTTTAAAAGTAATTTTACAGTAATTTAAAAAATAAAAAACATATTTTTTCTCATATTAGAGCGCTGTGTAAATGTAACATAGTTTTATTTTTTTTCTTCTTCAAAAGAATTTTTTCTTCTTCAAATATAAGAACACGTTTTTTTTTTTTTTTTTTTTTCATGACAACACAATATTCAATATGAATTTATGCATTTATCACTAATCCACTTTTATTTTGACACTACTTTTTATTTTTTTTTTATCAATAGTAATCATTCTTAATTACCTTAAAACTTTGGTTTGCAACAATAACAAGAAATCAAAACAAAAGATAAAATTACTTAAAGATTTTAAACATGACAAAAAAATATGATAGGAAAATATTGAAACATGTATTATGTAACTAAAAGAAAAAAAAAAGGAAACAAACCTGACGAACAGTAATATGATGTGCATTTCCTATATGGGAAGATGGAGGAAGCATTTCAGTCAGTGTGGCTGGTTACCTACACACAGCACAAACGTTCCAAACAACACTCTACTAGTCGGCAAAATATTAGGTTCAGGGTCATTGCAGAGAAGCTGTATATGATTGGTTTACAAATAAATAATAAGGATCATCAGAAAGATTGTTTTGCATTTGAAAGTGAATACTATATTTAGCTAAAATTAGTGCCATTGATTAGTAACGAATTTGATTTTATTAGTAGAGGCGCGCGATGTACCGAGTGTTCTTTTAGAATAATATTTAGAATCTTTGAATGCGAAAGACTGTTGAATAAAAGAGTAGGCGATAAGTTTGCGTAAATAACATTTTTTTGTTCTGTTTAATTTAAATTTAGCGTCCTTACTTTGCAGTGCATAAACTCGCTGTCTTATTTATTATAAAAAAAAAAAGTTGATTACAACCTTCATAATCGTAAATTAAACAATAAAATGTAATTAATGTAACATATAAATATTTTATACATTAGATCATTTTCGCGTTTTTCTTCGACGCTAAACTTAGTTAAAATATTGCAGCATTGCTTGCGATAACACTGACTATGAAACAAATTTTGCCAAAGGAAATCTAAAGTATTTCAGAGCAACCACTCGAAATGACACTATGAGACGTAATGTGCTTAAGGATCACAATATACAATGACTTCAACAAAGAATAAAATGTAGAAAAAAAGAAAGAAACAACCCAAAGAAATATTTGAAACAAAAAATAAATTGCAAACATACTCGTCACACCTCTAACTCTAACAAACATTAATGTTTTAATACACTGACGTATCTCATGCATAACGAGTGAAACTCCGAAAAACAAAACTACACATATGAACAAAATACACATATGAATAAATTATAATTTATGAACCGTACCAGCCACCATTTTGCTTTTCTCCATAACTTGCTTTGCCAAGATCTGATTAAGTTGAAGAATATGTTCCCTCTGACGTTTTTCTTCAGCTACTTTCTTTTTTAATGTATTGGACTTTTCAGAATTTGGCTCGTCTTCTGAAATTAAATAATACGGTTATCATGAAATAATGTTCTATTATGCAAGTCAGCACGTGCAGTCAGTGTACATAAAGTAACAATCGTCGTGTGCAAAGTGCACAGTTCGCCACGACCGCCTTTACGTACGAGTGCGCGCAAAGTACACTTTACACAGGAAAATGTTGGTTAACGCCCGAACTTTACGCGCAAAATTGCTTAAAGATTTTTATTTAAAAATTAAATTAATCATTATCATTGCTAATAATAAATACAAATTTATTTATTCAAAATATTTTTTAATGTTTTTTAAAAAATAAATAATGAAACTACACTGTTGTACAATTAAAGTATATTAAAAATAAAGAAAAATTCGTTATTAGGAAAGAAGGTTTCGGTTGAAATAATCCAGTCATGGCTATTTTCTATAAATCAAAAGTACAAACCTGTACCATCTGATGCAGTAACCGTTGTTTCAGATAACATTTTTCTAATTGATTCAGCTTTCTTTAATCGGTGTTCTTGCTCTTCAGCGGTCAGCTCTGGCGTCTATAAATAATATGTTTTTATAAACTAATTTTTTAAAAAGATATTTATAACTTCTTATACAATTTAGTAAAAAGATACTGTTGTTAATAAAATAAATTTATCGGTGCATTTAGTATTTTGATATCCTTGCGATAGAAAATTTTATTTACTAAATACATAAATGTAACTTAAAAAACGATTGTTTGAAGCACGAGATAATCGAGATAATTGTATGAAATAAAGCATAAATGGAATTTATAATATTTTATTGATTTAATTATCTGCATGTGATTTATTTTTACCTTTTCTGGTACATAACGTTCTGGAATAATGATCTTATTTGGGGTACCCAAAAGTTGATCGATCGTACTCTCATTGTATTTTAGCTCCTTGTGGCTCAACGTCGACCTCACAACGTCAGGAGCATTGATTCTTGGTCTCAGAGCTCGTTCCATATCTAAATCATCTCTTGCCCTTCCCATACCCTACAAAATTAGCATTAACGTCACATTATTTCTAATTCATGTAAATTAAATGTATATATTATCTTTATTAAATGTATGTATTCTAAAAAATTTTTCGTTAATTAATATTTGGATTTCATAAAGTTTTATATATAAATATTGTTTGATACCAATGATTACGTGGTACTAGCAATTAAACACATGACTCCAAGGTTTATTTGCAATCCATCCAATTGTTTATTTAACAAACTCCAACGTTTCGATCATTTATTTGGCAAAAGCCAACGTGACCCTTTTCAAGGAAAAGCTTCCACTTAAATATTAATTACGTGATGAATGATTATAGTTGCAGTTGAAAGATATTAGTTATATATTATATTAGTTATAGTCAAAATGTAGTGTATACTTGGTAAAAAAGGTACAATAGGTATCACACTGAGATAAAATTCAGTTAAATTCTCCAGTTTTAATCATATAAACAATTCCCATAAATCTTAGTTTAGCTTTTATTACAATATCGCAATGCTCTAGAAAGTTATTATTGAATAAAATTATTTATAAAAGCATAGATCAATGCATTTTTTATCAGTTTTCAAAATATTTGTTATGCATGAGCGCGAGCATTATTATTAAGCAGGGTCTTTATCATCAACATCCTATCTAAGCATCCGATGGCAGGGTAGTTTGCAGAATATAAATAAAACATTTTAAATACAACCATGGATGTCATAGAATGTTAGGTATATACAAAGAGAATTGAATCGTAAATCGTAGATTCAACCTAAATCAAAGAAGCAAAAGTTAATACAGCAAACATTTAGTCTAAATAGGGAAATTCAGGTTAATCTAGGAAATAAAAATTATACGAATTTAGGTTGGACAAAAAACATCGATTTTAGGATAGTCATTCACAATAAAAGCTTAATAGCAGCGCTTAATTACATGTATATAGGTACACCAAATACTGTTTATGAAGTAGAGTAGAGAATGATGGAAGCGATGAGAGTGTCTTTTTATAAAGAGGTTCAGGTTCTCTCGGCCGCAGATACATAGAAAAACGACAGGATGTAATGTGAACGAGGACGTAAAATGAATTAAGAAAAAGAAAAAAACAAATTAGAGAATTCAGTTACGAGACTGTTTAGCTAGTTAAAAGTCAATTCAGCAACCACGATTACGTTCCAAAATAGTTCTTTAATAACGCTAGAATAACAGGACAAAGTTATAAGAAATAATTAATTGGAGTCCGCTCAAAGTAAGCGTCTAAACATACCACGGCCATATCTACCGATCAGCTACATCGTTAAGTTATTTTCTTTTTTTTTTCCATTGCAACAGTTTTTTGTTAATAAGCAAGAGAAAACCTCTATCGTGGCAGCTGATGTATCGACTTACTAGCCAGAACCTCCAAATTCTAAAGAGAAGCAAAAGTTGTATGAATAACCCAGAAGAGAAACAGATAAGTCGTGTGTACCATCTTGGCGAAAGCGTCTTCGAGATCGAAAAGCGGCTTGCTACTCGAGACCGTATAATGCCTCCTCTTCTCCCTGGGCACCTGCCTCCTCCTCGGTCTCCCGCTGCTACTCGAGTCCGGCTTCTTTTCCGTCATCTCCTTGATGATCTGCTTGGCGGCTTCGCTCTTGAAAACCGGCGACAGCTGTGGCGAGAGCTCGTTCGTCAGGCTCTGCACACTCTGACTAGAGGACAAGAGCTCGGTGCTGCCGGAGCAGAGTTTGTTGGGTGGCTCGGGACTCATCGGATTCACGGAGGATGTCGAGCCCCCGCAGTACTGTTGTAGATACTGTTGCTGTTGCTGCTGTTGCTGTTGTTGCTGCTGTTGCTGCTGCTGCTGCTGCTGCTGCTGCTGCTGCTGCTGCTGCTGCTGCTGTTTGATGCCGTAGATCGGGTAGGGACGCTGATACGTGGGGTAATTTTGGCTTGGACTGTAGGGTGGACTGGTGGAGTAGCAGTAATAGTTACTCGTTGGAGAAGAGACGCTGGTTGTGTGTCCTTGAGAGGAGGAGAAGGTCGGACTGTCTATGGTGTAGGGTGACAATGTGCTGTCTGAACTGCCCGCGTCCTGATTCTCGAACTGCTGATGATGGGTTTTTAAGACGTGTTCGTATAGGATGCATGAGAAATGAATGAGAGGTTTCGTTTGTAGAGGAGGACGAGGTCGTGTGGATTTTCGTGAAGAAAAAGAATGAATACATGTATGAGTGTGTCGTATGATGCTTTTGGCTAGCTTGGCTTATGCTAACGGGGCTCTAGTGGCGGCCTACCTCTACCTGTGTAGCTGGTATTTTTTTTTAACTTTTAATATTTTATCGATGGGCTTGCTTGGCATGTTATGGTATTGATAACATCAAAATGCATGGATGCCTGTATATCTACAAGTTCGTTCTTATGAAAGAATGTGAAAATTTATGCCTTTTTTGACCATCGGAATCACAGCTCAAACGTCTTTCCATTTTATATTCATCTTGTAAGTTCTACAGTATAAAAATAAATTAAATTTAATGAAAATAAATTGAATTTAACGGAAACCTTACTATATTGTACTAATAAAATTCAAACTGTGTATTTAGAATCGTTAATTAGAAATGGACAGTACAAAATTATCACATCTCCTTCATTTTATATATAAAAGGGTTTAGCAAGTAATGAAAGGAAAACATCAAAAACGAAACATGTTGAATAATTCATTGGCACTTAGCTTTCGCTAACTTAATGTTTTGTTCCAATTCACATTTGTTATATCATTTATAAATAAAGGAAGTAATAAAAATTATTTTTTAAATTTCAATTACATAAAATGTAATTTTTTAGTGATATATAGGTTAAAGTATCACTATGAAATATTCGAATTTTTATACACGAATCATATAGGTACGACTCGTAAAGCACCGCAGATCCGAATTTCACGAGTAATATATGACTCCGTATAGCCCCGAACGTGTTAAATTAAAGAAGTATTAATTTTTTTTTAAATTAAAAATTAAAATATATCATTTATTTTATCAAAATAAAAAAAAATATAATAAAACTATAAAAAAATAATTATAGGTATAAGTTATAGTAAATAAATTAGAAAAAGTAAAGGTAACGATAAGTTTTTATTTTCATAAATGGTATGATAATTTATTTATTTAAATGATTCGGAACTCGTCATTTGTCCAATGGCGTCGCTTTGACCGCGTATTTCGATGGATTCATACACACGCACACACCAGCATGAATAAATTCCAATGGTGTTAAGAAATGTTTTTAAGCATTTAAAAAAAAAAAAAAAAAAAATTCACCGATACAAAGCTTCTTGTTCGAGGAAGCAAAAGATGTTAGACATAATAATTAAGGGGAAACAATTCATTTCCAATGTTTTCCTTTTCATACATACGATAAGAAAGGGTTTATAAGAAATATTCATTCCTAAAGCAGTAGCTAAGATATCAAAATGTAGCTATGATCTCAAATTGGCCAATGCAATAAAAAAAGAAGGGGTAGGTCGAATTATTCTCGTGCTAAACTCACCCTGACGCGATGTCTCCTGGCCATCATGTTTCTCAGGGCAGTCATGCTGTCGCTACGCGGCGGTGGCGGAACCGGACCCTGGTGTATACCAGGATGGAGCTTTTGGCCACCGAAGCCGCGTGGCAGCGACATGCTACGCTGGAACTGCATGTCGTCGAGCTCCGATAGCTGCACTGTGCTCTGGGCGTGAACCATTGGTGTCTCCTCGATCACGCAATCCAGCTGGGTCTTTAAAAAAAAAAAAAAAAAAAAAAAGTAGGAAGTCAAGGGATTAAAACTTGGCCCATTATGAAAAGTAAAAGTAAAAGGATTAGTTCTTGAAATGTTCGTATCGCATTTTTAAGTAAACGAAGGTGCTTCCTTGAAATCGTTTTTATACGAAAATAGCAAATAAAATATTTCATAATATTATATTATAGCATGTACTTTTTTCATTTAATTTTATACATTTTGAATAAAATTATTGATTAGCCTAAAGAATTAATAATGTCTGTATGATCTTCATGTCTTATAAAAAGAAAGCTCGACAAGTATAATCCATCACATAACACATAGCGAAAAATAAATATTAAAGATATTTGAGAACTAAATAAGTTTATTCTCACCTCGAACTGCTGGGATCCTCCAAATTCCTCTTCGCCAAACCTCTTCGCCCCCCCTGGTGCTTGAAGTCCATTCGTCAAAGGAATGCCGATATTACCAGTTCTATCGCCTCTGTCCCTTTGTCGTCTCTCAGACTCTCGTTTCACTATACGAACAGTTTTGATCTCCTGTTTTTCACGGGTGTGCATCAGACCTTCAAATTGAGAAGATTTTTTTTGTCAATCCTCATTGAAATATTACGTTCGAATAAATAAGCTTATTTTTTCGCCCAATTCAGAATTCTGAACAACTCACCAGCAAATTTACCTTCGTCGTGCCCATAACCGCCATTCATCAAGATGGTCTCTTCGCAAGGTGGTGGTGGAGGTGGTGGGATGTATTCCGGAGGAAGAATAGAACCGCCGTTAATCGTTTGTTCGTAGTGCTTTACATTATCTACAAAACATCAGAGGCGCTACATGTAAAACAATGACGTGGCTCGGGTTCAAAAAGATACATTATCGAATCATTAACAAAACTCGTTCATATATAAGAATATAATAAGTAATATTCTACGAATCCATGCGCAAACAGATTTCGCTATGTACAATTATCAATTAACGTTGCAGCTAGTCGAAGAGTAAATTATTAACTTTACCGGGCGCAAATTAAATAATTAGACAGAAAGCGTTGGATAAGCCAGAGCTACTAAAAACGTTGCGGTGATGATTGAGCTAAGAGGATTAATGCTGTCTAATTATTTTGTTTCGCGCTCAGTAGAACACAATTCTTACCTAACGCGGTTCCCATTTTGCAAAGTAACTACACTGTAGTGCCTACTGCGTGATAGTCACCAAATTCTATTATCCAAATAATTAAGCAGGTCTTTAATATAATTGGGTTAAATAGTTACATTTATTGATTGATGATTCTAATAATTCATATGTTACAATGAACATTGATGGCATGAAAATTGAAGTGATTTATATGCATGAATTAATGTACGAGAAGATTCTGTCACAATAGTTGATCTTACTAGAAATCTATTAATCTATTACGCTTTAATTCATCGCTTTAATCATAATCGCTTTAATTATAACAGCAAAATACACTATTTACAAACATATATATTTCCTTGATTTGTGAAATTTCGTGAAATTTCGTGAAATCTAAATTTAATGTTAAAACCTTTTCTGCAAATTGTTAGAAACTACCGATTTATTCAACAATAATTAAGAAAATGCAAAACAACAAATATTTCATCACTGTTTCTGGATATATATATATATATTGGTGAGCAGAGTGAATATGAAAAATTATGACTGTTCAAAGAAAAATGTTTGTAGAATAATCGATTTTCTCTGACAAGATAAACGTACAAATGTGACACAGTTAAATAGTTTCTAGACTTTAAAATTATCATCACCTCATGTTATTATTGGCATACATTTGTTTACAAATATTAATCAATATTAAATTCCTTTTATATAAATAAATTTCTTTTCTTTATCTTACAAACAATTTCTGTCTTCATGACTTTCGAAGGTACACTAACACCAATACTTAGAATTATGACATGGCTCATTATTATATTACCCAACCTTTTTAGGTGGAGTGGTGAACTTTTGCAAGTGTTAAGTTAA
The DNA here is from genome assembly GCA_900490015.1 of Megastigmus stigmatizans. Lineage (NCBI taxonomy): Eukaryota > Metazoa > Arthropoda > Insecta > Hymenoptera > Megastigmidae > Megastigmus > Megastigmus stigmatizans. Next base: position 2,754 of record UELV01118350.1, on the reverse strand, counting down.
TGGTATAACGGAACATCGATTTATAAATGTCAGTGCGCATCTGAATAATCAAGTTCTTTTGTAAGTGCGAGGGGCACAGTGTACCAACGAATAAAGAACTCGATGAAGCTCAAGTGTACGAGGACAAATGTGACAAATGTGACAAATGCGATATGTGCACGTGTCGCGCGAAATATGACTCGAAACAGCTATAATGAAAAGGAATAATCATGAATGACCCACCATGTCTCCTGGGATCCTGAGAGACGGTGTTAACGTACAAGGGCGCGACGTTGGCCTGCTGCACGGGACTGCTACTCTTGCCCTGCATCTGATCCTTCAGCAACTGCTGTTTCAGCTGGTGTTGCTGAATTTGCTCGCGGAGTTGAGACGACAGACTCGAGATATTGCAGTTCTGAGGCGACGAGGTCTGGCCTTGTACTTGTCTGCAGTATTGGGACGACGAGGAGGACGAGGTCGAGGCTGGTGAGCGCGACTGGTTCGTGATTTCATTGACATATTGCGGCGAGCTCAATGGCAGTTGTTGTTGTTGTTGTGGTTGTTGTTGTTGTTGCTGCTGCTGTTGCGGTTGCTGTTGATGACTGTACTGATGTTGGTATGGACTGCCGTTGAGTTTGGCGTGGGGCGAAACCGACAAGGCTGGGCTCGATGGGAGGTCCAGGCCGTGTTCTTCGGTTATGCCTGAGTCGAGATCGGTTTCCAGCCAAGAGCTTGGCGTGCGCTTCTTTGATTGGTGGACTTGTGGAGCTGAATGACCGAGAGAACACATTTTTTATTGGACGCAAAAATATATAACTTTTTTTCATATGATGTTTTTAATATTCAAGTTGAAAATTGTTTGGAAGATCTTGAAAATGAATTAGGTATGTGTATTTTTGATCGGAATTGATCAGCATGATTGATTGATATAATACACTTGTTTATACATTCCGAACGAATTATAGTAATTGAAATCGATGACAGATATAAATTACTGATAAAAATATTTTTTTTCTATTTTATAATTAGTCTGTGGATTCAGTTATGGTTATGTGTATATTGAATTGATTAGGAAGGAAAACATTATTCTCGTGAATCAGTGTCGGTAAAAGTGAATAAGCAGATTTATTGAAAAATAAAATTAATTTAATAAATGAATATTTAACTTTTTATAGAAGCCGTGTAACGAAGTGAATCACGAAGATCACATCAACACCCCATACGAAGAAAAACCCGAGGTAGATTTGCGACAAAGAAAAACATTTATAACGTCCGGAAGAAAACTAACACTTCTTAAATTTTCCCGATGAAAAATAGCTAAATTGTTTTTTCTTTTGTAATCGATTTTACTTTCATTACGATATTTTAAATTAAACATGTCCCGCAATCCGTAGAGTGCTGAAAACGCTCAGAGTCTAATTTATTTTATTATAATCAACACTAAAAATATTTCCTTCAGAATAATTGATTTTACTATTGAAGAGATTTGTTCTTATTACGCATATACAGTAATCAACAACAAATCTGTAGAATGCTGGAAATATTCAGTATAATCTGTTCTATAATCGCTACTACAAACATTGTTTTCATAATAAATGATTTTGTTATACAGGAAAGATTTTTTGCTTATTACTATACTCATGATTATATTACTATATTACTTTATTTTTACATAGCAATATATAAACTATATAAATATAAAGAAACGACTTTACCCTAATAGTTAACTCGCATACGTCAGTTTGCACGACTTTCCCCTGTATTCCGCCCGCTGTATTGAAAGTGTCAATCTTCGGCGTAAAAGTTATGATAGTGTTATTTTTCGCCGCAAAAGTAGCAAAAGTGTTATTGTTTGTCGCAAAACTGTTTAGGTATAAGGATTAGTTTTTGTTGCAAATCTTAGGCGTGTTTTCTTCGTACGGGGTGTCAACATATAATATGCATGAAAATAAGGTCCAGTAGGACACATTGTATTGAAAATTGAGATAACGATTTGCATTGTTTTTATTTTCAAGGTCGCTTCAATTAATATTCCACGTATTATATACGGCAAGCGGGGACTTTAAAAGGTTTGCCGGTTGAAAATATCCTTGATCATATGGAATCCGTATTACAATTAAATTCAAGAAATGTTAAAAATGTGAATATTAAAGCTTAATTCCCCAGCACTTATACAAAGTATATTATCCATGATAGAATTAAAGTTACAAAAGAGGTCGAGTCAGATAATCAATTGAGTTTTTTAGATATTGGAATCATTAGAGTCAATAATAATAGAGTGAAATTAAATTGGTATAGAAAACCGACATGGTCAGGTAGATTTTTAAATTTTAATTCTCACCACCAATTTGGAAACAAGATAGGTGCGATCAAGGGTGTCATTGACAGAGCGGTTAAATTATCACATAAAGATTTTAAAAAAGAGAATTTAAATTTAGTTAAAGAAACTTTTATTAATAATAGTTATCCGGAAGAATTTATTGATAAAATGATTGAGGAGAGAGTGTGGGAAATTTATAATGGTAAATTAAGGAAAAGGGTAGATAAACAAACAATGAATGGGAATGGAAAGAATTTATATTTCAGTTTACCTTATGTTCGAGGCTTGTCAGAAAGGATTAGAACGGTGTTTAGAAAACGTAATATTCAAGTTTTCTTTAGAAATGATAATAATTTGGGTAGGCTATTTAAGAATTGTAAAGACAAGGATGATAAATGTTTAAAATCAGGAGTAGTTTATAAAATTAATTGTAGGGATTGTAATGGATGTTACAT
>UELV01118349.1:0-29948 GCA_900490015.1 Megastigmus stigmatizans | reverse complement strand
CTCTCTCTCTCTCTCTCTCTCTCTCTCTCTCTCTCTCTCTCTCTCTCTCTCTCTCTCTCTCTCTCTCTCTCTCTCTCTCTCTCTCCCTCAAGATCGCAATAAAGATCATCCTTAGTAAAAGGAAAAAAGAACGAAGAAACCAACTCTCCTCGCTCCGGTCGCGATTATCGTCATTAAGAACTGCTGCTGCTGCTGCTGCAGACCGCACGCGCACCTTCCCCTTCGTGTATAAAGAAAGCGAGAGAGAGAGAGAGAGAGAGAGAGAAGGCACGCGACACACACACGCGGCTCGTTTGTCGAAGGAGCAGATGCGCGCCGGTGAGCTGCTGCCACTCAGGTATATTTTAAGGATTCGTCGAGGCGCGCGCGCGATCGCTCTCACCGTGTGTGCAGCCCGAGTCTTTCCAATGTGGTCCAGGTGTTTCGCTGCTGCTACGAAGTGTGTGTGTGTGTGTGTGTGTGTGTGTGTGCGCGCGCCGGTGGCCCGCAGTCGCTTTCCTCTGCCTTGCACGAAAGCTGCAAGCTGTGCGCGCGTATTGTAATAGCGTGTGTGTGTATCGGATCCTTTTGTAGATTCTTAACACTGCCGACGCTCGAGCTACGCCACGCGACTCTGAAGGTCGTCATCCTCCTGCTGTTCCTGCTACTGCTGTTATCTGGCTGTTTGGTTTTTCGTTGGACGCGAACTGCGAGCCGTACAGCATGTGTGTTGTCCCTGCGAGATTGTTTCATTTAATTACAATAATTTGGGGTACAGCTTCGATTTTGAATGAAATTTAATCCCTCGATAAGTAATTGATACCGCCTTCGGGCGATTTTCAAGTATTTTTTCATGTTCCGAACATGAATTTTTGATAATACGTATAGTTGCATACAAAATGACAATTCGAGGGGTAATCAAAAGCTTAATAACTGATGTAGCGATATAGCAATATGCATTATTAATACCAGCGATAATGTGAAGTTCAAATTGATACCGTCGGAGTGAAATCGTTTACATACACCACTGCATTACATATAGTGTATAATGTAACGCTGCTTTTATTGGCTCAACGCCTATATCCTGCAAATGAATAATGAGCGTGTGATGCACAATTATATAATTCAAAGTACATGGATTCGAGCAGCATGCCGACAGAATGTGTAACATTAAACGGTACTTCTAACGAAAAAATTTCTGAAATTAAAATTTTTTAATTGGAGCTTGGTTTCCTTTAAGCCTCGGTTTAATCCAGCGACTAAAAATTACACGAGCATGTAGTTATAAATTGAATGTACCGCGCGCAACCAATTAAAACAGGCCTGGATATCCCTTACCATCTGCACGGCACTTTTTTTCAAAATTACACCGAGTAAACAGTTTTTCTTTCTCGATCATGCTTTTTTTTTCTTCGCCGGCTTGATTGCCCACCATTCCAAATGCTAATGGCATAAGCGAACGTTTAAATAGCAGGCATATTTATATCCCCTCGACGCAGGGCAGAAACCATAAAGTTCCTTTGGACTATCGACGCTGTAAACGTTACACCCTTATACCGCTGCACCGTTGAACGCATATATGAAGTAATAAAGCCGAGAGCAAATTGCACACGATACAGACTAATCAGCTGTATACTTTCTGCGTTTGTTCCACTTTCATTTTTTGCCTTTCTTTCTCTCGTCGGTGATAGATTTATTAGCTCGCGGGATTTGTAAGTTTGAGATAAGTTTATTACGTACGGTTAAGATCCGATCGTTTCACGAAATTTGGATTTTATGTTTCGGTGGTGCGTTTGAGATCTATATATTTGAAATTTTTACAGCTGCTACTTCGTTTTTTTTTGCAGCTTTGATGTCGGTAGATTCTGGTATACAGGAATAGCCATAAAAATATCGTACATTGGCTGCGTTTATTTTGTAACCTATTTCGACACACATTTTGAACGGTAATTTGAATGTAATTGAAAAATTTGACACGACGCTAATTTTTCTCTTCTCCATACAACTATTTGTTCTTCAAGCCTCCTCTTAACTGCATTAACGTTCCACTCTAACCTATATTGAGACTTGACATTTTTTGGAATTAGAAACGGACCCGCATTAAAGATAAATGCACACTCCATTCTCATGAAAATAGATGAAAGGCAAGGATTCATGCATGCAAACGCGGGCGCGCATTACATGATTTTTGAATCAGATATAGTCCATAGTCGATATACGTTCACAAACTGCCGGTACGTGCGCGAGTCTCCCAAGAATTATGTTCTTTGGCACACATTGGATTCTGTCGCGGCACGGGTATATTATTCATAATACAGAGAACAGCATGTGTATGTGTGCAGGCGCGCAGACATTGACAGAGAACTTTTCCCCGAGTGCAGATGGCTCATCTGGATTTTTCCCGAAGACACTCGCAACGTTTGGTGAGCTGCGGGACGTCGCCTATGTGGGATAGGGAGGATATACTATATTGATGATGAAGGGACACCCACACACACATGACAACGAACTCTCGACGATTTCGAACGATCTCTGCGGGAACACCCGCGTGCTCGGCAAGCAACTCGAAACTTTATTTACGAGCTTATCCTCCTTTTGCCAAGGCCCCCCGGCTTTATTGCTCATGGCACATTTTTCAAGCTTTTTTGTGCCATTGCGAGAATCACTTTGTTCGTGGGTGTGCGTTGTTCGTTGTTCTTGTTGTTATTGCGAGTGGATGGGATGCGCGAGATTCATGGTGATTTTTCAGATTCAGTTTGCGGCAATACTTTAGAGTGGTGATAGTTCAGTGCTGACGATGACAATGTTGAAAATGTTTAGGATATTTTAGCGATGTTTCGTATCTTGATCGCTAGAAAGTTGAAAAAATCCTATAGAGAATTCGAAGAGCTCTTATGTAACCTCTTGTTTTGAGATTCGATCTGTATGAGCTTAGGACATTTGCCGAACTGGAAATCAAAGATAAAAACAAAAAGTTAATGAAAAAAAAAGCGTTTTTCTGAAGTATCCTAAACAAATATATTTATTTGCCCTTATCGTGCCCCTAACTTTCCGTATTTCCTCTGAAATTTTATTTATACCAACTAAAACTTGAGATAACACGAATAAAAGGGCAATGGAAAACGCAAGTTTCGGAAACTTTCCCGAAACTTTCGCGTTCAATCAAGATTAATAACGTCATAATTGCGATAGTCAGTCACGTTAGCGATAAACCAAAGTCCCTTTGACTTCTTCCCTGCTATCCGAACCTTTTGTACCGTTGGAGGGGAGGGGGTCATAGGTTATACACGGTTTGCGGTGGGTGTATATATATATATATATAGAGAGAGAGAGAGAGAGCTGAGTTAGGAGAGGACGAACGCATGCGTGCGTCGATGTGCGTGGGCGTCTGCGTCATTCAGGACGCATCGACCGGCGGTAAGCTCTCTCTCTCTCTCTGTGTTCCTTGTTCCTCGAGTCTTCCTTTCTCGCTCGGCGCGCTCCAAATACAATTTTCTATCGTCCTTGCACTAGGCGCGACCGCTTCTATACGGGGTGGCATTGAAAGTTTCCTATCGCGAGCTATACGCCCTCCTCTCTCTTGGCTTATTTGATTTAGATAACGCTTCCTAGGTTATATGGTTGGAGGAAGTGACGCCAAAGTGGAAGTTTTGACTTTCTTTGACGCTGCTTTGTGCTGTGTAGAATGGAAAATTGTTTGATTTTTCGTAAACGATTGTATACGGGATTTATATTTTTAATCTCGTATTGTTTTTATAATTTAAGAATTAGGGGGCGGGCTATTGGTATAACGTCAGTTCTTAAATATCTTTCGAATTTCTTTTTGTGAATACATAAATATATCTAAATAAATCCCCAAATTGTTAAAACTTTTTATGCGATATTTTTCTTTTAAAAAATTCTTTACACTGCTATACATCCTCAATTAGTTAGAATGAAAATGAAAAAAATTGTTTCGTTCCTGATTTTTTTTACACTAAAATTAAAAACAATTTATCAAAGATGATTGCCGCATCGACATATTTATTAACCTACTTTCTTTTTCTCAGAATAGAGCAAAAACCCGAAAAACCACTGGTACAATTTTCAGAAGTCACCCCTTATACACACGCATCTTATTGCGTCCCTTTTCCCTCTCCCATCGGCTCCTTCGTCCTCGTATCGATTTTCTGGTCCTTTCTCGCTGTCTCTTTCTCTTTCACTCCCTTTGCCTATCTCTGTTACTCTTGTTCTCTTTCCCGTATATATACACTTCGTCAACGAGCCCTGGAATTCTTTCGACCACGAACATAAGGTTATAATTTATTTTAGTTTGTAACGCATAAGCGCATGCTGTGGAATAATTATATGTATATATAATAAAATTAACGTAAAATAGCGAATTCGAAAAAAAAATCTACTTTTTTGAACGTAGGTATAGTATTCTAAAGATTATACGAAAGAAAATTGTGTATCAAATACAAAAAATATTTGTTTGAATGAGCTACAATACTTTTTTTCAAACGCTACATTATAACAATCTTTATTGAAAATTTTTAAATTCAACAAACTCATAGAATCCTTTTTATTAAAATCTGTTACCAAAAAAACTTGTACATCCCTACGTACAATACGCAACTCGATAATTCTTATTCGCATCGATCCCCAACTTCTGCTCCTCGTTTTCACATCACTCCACTCTTTTTCACAAAATTAACGTTCGATCCTTAGCATCTCACGGAGAGCAAAAGCGACAGAGTATATAGGGGGCGAAAAAAAGCGTGTCTGACACACATTCATCGACATGCAAATCGAGTGTGAAACACGCGCACGCTTAATGGGGTCGGAAAAAAGTCACCGATATAAAAGGAGGGAAAAAGTACCGGGAATTTCTTCGTCGACTACTTTTCACTGATCCTGCACACTTGCGTGATCTTTCGTACGGATGCATGGCGACGGAAAATTTTGACCGATGGCATCGAGCTTTCAGTTTTTACCGTTTCCATGGTTGCTTTGGTCATGGAAGATAGTAAGAGTTGCGCGACGACAATTGAAAATTTGTTAATAGTTGTACTTTAATAAATTACTGCGAATATATATTGAATTTTAATTTTTCAATTTCTGTGTGTACCTTATTGCTTGTATTCGCAATCGTCCATGTGTATACATCGTTTATAAAAAGCGTATAGGTAATCACTAAAGTAAAAGTAAAGTTTATCTTATAATTTTAATAAAAAGCAATAGTATATAAAATGGAATGAAATTCAGAATGATATTTCGTCATTTTCTAAAAACATATCGTGGATTCTCACCTTCTCAACGCAGTCCACAATCAGCGCATGGATTCATTAAAGCTCACCTTTGGCTTCTAAAACTCAAATCGCGCAAAAATAGGTATAGAAAATGAAGCAATAGAAGAAGAAGAAGAAGAAGAAGAAACATCAGCAGCTCTGGGAGTCTCGTTATAATGCATCGACTACGCGGCCAACGATATCGGTCTGGTAAAGGTCGCGGCGGGAAATCAATGGAAGACAGACAGAGAAAGAGAAAGAGAGAGAGAGAGAGAGAGAGAGAGAGAGAGAGAGAGAGAGAGAGAGAGAGAGAGAGAGAGACGAGCGTCCGGTCGTTTCGACACGTACGCATCATGCGTACGCTGCCGAGGCCGTGCGTGGTACGCGCGCGGCGAGGAGAGGACAGCGATAATATAGCACGGCGACGAGCGAGACTCTCTTGTGAATGAATTCGTTATCTCTGCGGCGTCGAAACGGCCACGACCTGAGCCGTGAACCGTAGTGTGCGCAACTCCGGACGCTCTCCGCGCTTATAACACCGATTCGAGATATATATATACACATACATATTACACACACTCGCACCGTGTTTGCTTTCGATTTACCCACTAGAAATGAAGATTTCTACGTTGGATGAAGGATGTTTTTTTTTTTGTTGTCGGTTGCCTCGATGCGCAATAAGGTGTGATCCCCTGTACTCGTTGCAAGACGTGTTGACGCGCATATATATATGTGTGATGTTGTGAAGCTCGAAGGTCCAATGTCGCGATAACCACGTAACGAGCGAAAGAAGAGGAACAAAGAGACGCGGTCCGAGTGAGAGCGAAGGAGAGATTGCGCGAGCCATATCGATATGCGCGCCTAATTGGTCCGCAAAAAAATAGTTCTGCCGCGGCGTATAGAATCGCGGTATCGTCAAGTTTTAATGATTATTAAAAGTATTACGATTGTAGCTACTTTCGTATAGAAAAGTTTTATCCCGCAATATGCAAATGGGAATGAAACAATTTGCTGCGGGTATCATTTGTTGCTGAAATAATTTCACGATAAACACGTGTCGCTGCAAGCTTTTTTTGTATACTAGCACGAGACAAGTCGATGCTCGACGACGCAATTCGCTCATTGTCAATGCGACTATTGCAATATCTCGTATGTACTCGCGACGGAGAATCAAAATATTTGTCTCCGGATGCGAGGTTCAATGGAACCGATCAGTCCGAGCAATCGGCCCGGCGGACGAAGAGAGAGAGAAAGAGAGAGAGAGAGAGAGAGAGAGAGAGAGAGAGAAGATACACTTTTCAGAGAACCAAATGTCGGACTCGCTCAGCCGCGATTGTTTATGAATGAAGTAGCGTCGAGTCTCGAAAGAGCACAAAAACAACTCGACGACGAGTAGATAAAAAAACGAAAAGGGGGAGAGAGAAATCGTGAATGAACGAAAACGACGAATGAATCTCCACGTAAAATGCAACGACGTGCCGAATTGGTAAGCCTACATTATGTGCACAGATACGTTCGATATTGTTGTTGTCTTGTTGCAGTTGCGCAATACAACAACAACAACAACGGAATATCGAAAAGTCACGACGCAAACATCCTCTATACCTTATCCCAACTTCAAATCCATTCATGGTTTGTCTTGCGCAGCCTGAAAGGACCAACAGCTATACAAAAGAAGCAGCAGCAGCAGTAGTAGCGAAGTTTAGGCCATCTATATCCGGCAATATAGTCTCGTCTAGTTCAGTTGAATGAGGCTAGAGTCGAACGCGCGCGGAAAGCAAGAGACATAGGCCCCGCGATAGTGCGCCGACGTATACAGCGAGTATATAAGCCAGGCAACCAGTCAACAACAGCGTATGGTAACCGCTAAAAATATACGCGCCGCGCGGCGTTCGGAGCTTCTCTCCTTCCGCTCGAGTCGCTTATATATACCATGCGCATATTCGGCCTTCCTCACATATATTGCCGAACTAAACGCGCATTGATCATCGGACTCTCTCGCGAATTCTTTCTACACCGAGAGAGAGAGAGAGAGAGTCCGAAAAAGATGATAAATTTTATCGGCTGCCGCGGCCGAATTCCGTGAACTTTAGGCTCTCGTATCGCGTCGCGAGCGCTTTTATACCATTTATATATATTGCCCGAGCGATTGAAAATTTTTCGCTGTTGACGACGACGACGACGACGACGACGACGACGACGAAGACGAAGACGAAGAAGACGAGTGGGACCGACTTTGATGTTCCGCGAGCTGCCGCCGACGAATATTTATATTGAAAACAGTTCTTGCGGGCAGCAGCAGCTGGATCATAGCGATGACGTGGGAAGCGCGCGATCGTTCGCTCTTAATTGAGATGTATATGCGCTGGGGCTGGCTTTCCGATCTGCTCTACTCTCTCGATGAATCACGATGAACTGTTGCTCGCGGCGCGAGCCGAGCCGTGGCAAGTCTGGGCCAGCTATTTCGATGATTCGATATTTCTAAACGGTGATGCTTTTTTGTACGAGCACACTTTGTTACTTATTTTGTTTATGCATAAAAACTTTTGGATATCTTCGATTGATTTACATAAAACAAATGAAAGGGCTGTAGTTTCACGATTGCATGGACTCCTGTTTGAAACTCTAATTTTCAAATGAAAGCTTTCCCAACGATTAAAGTCATTTGCATTGATTACCATACATTGATTCGCCAATCGATATAATATGGTTAGCCGCGGTTACATCGATAATAATCATTTCTGTACGCGCGTACCACCTTTTTCATCCAAATTCGTGCGCGCAACTGCATCGTATACCGAAAACATCTGCGCCCTCATTTTCTCTGAAAACACGTATAAGCGCGAGTGCCGCATCGTTGTGTGTGCGCATCAACAGCATTAACTCATACCTTTTGCATATATCCGGTATAATTATTAACCAGCTTATAGATCCTATATATTATAAGTATAGGCAGCTTTCTATCGCATAAGTTCTGCACGCAAACGATTCATATATAGAGAGTAGGTCTGCTTCTTCGTTCGCGTGAAAACAACAGCTGATTGGCAGCTCGTATACACAACGGTATCATCGACGCTGAATACTGGGATTTGCGTCTCTCCTCTTCATCCGTAAATCGACTATACGGGGTTTATCGTGATCCCGAAGTGTTATGTGGGCGATGATGGTAAACGAAATCGATCGACGACCGCGTATATTACACAATGCATTGTGTGTGTAGCGCGACCGTCTCTATACTATAGACTCTTTTTTGTCTCTACTTCTCGACAAAGGTAAATTATACGTTTCAACCCTTTCTGGGTTTGACTGAATTATTTATCATCGGCAACTAAGTTTCCGAGCTGTTATGTTATAAGCTAAAGGATGACAAAGGCGTTTTGCTGCTAATGATAATATGCACTGATCTAATTAGAGTTTATGGTTGGATTAATGATTCTTTAGTATTATACGAAATTTATATTGCTTTTATTATCGGTGCTTTGAGAAAATTCTTCTTTGTAGACAATTTCATAGAGAAATTGTACTTTGAGCTAAATTAATAAATTCGATAAATATAACGTGGATTCATTTTATGCTTGGACTTCGACTATTAAAATAGGAAAATAAATTACTATCCATCAATATTGCAGGATTTGAGCCCAACCTACAAAAAATAAATTGATTTTTAATTAGAGGTTACGTGTCACTTGTGTCAAAGCTGCTAATTAATGAATTCCTAAGAAATGCATTAATGATTTAAATATACCACGATAACAATGAAAAAGTCAATAAAACATTATGCGATTGCTTGTAACCTTTGCAATAACGTCTTATGGATTCCTTTATTTTTAGTGTAAAGTGCTGAATTCAGAAATTTGTAATTCTATTTTTATACTATTATTCAAAAGCTTAACTTCAGCTTTGAAAATGAAGTTATGTTAGAAAACTTCGATTCTGGTTTACCATTCAATTTCCTTGAAAGCTTTTTGTTCAAGCTTCTTAAAGCAAAATCTTATTTTTTATTATATCTTTTGCTCATGTGTATACATTGATTTAAATAAATCCAACCTTATCCTTTATGTTAAAGGTAAGTCATAAAAATAATTTGCATTAAATGAACAAATATTTGAACAGTGCAAAAATACAAAATTCTCAGTATTATTTATTAACATTTACTCAAACACCTTTACTCTCGTACTCAATATATCAAATAACGTAAGCAACAAAATTAGTTAAAACATGAAAATACGTATGAGAACCAAAGACGATTTTATTGATCAATCATTTCCACTTGTGAAAGAGAGAAAGAGTACGGCCCTCGAGCCTATTAAACGACGAGCCTCAGCAGCAGCAGCAGCAGAAGCGACTTGTCGGGTGTCACTTTTGTCAAGCAAATCATCCTGCCATCCATTCATCGAACTACAATTCTCGAACGCCGTTTTCGCGCACCCTCGCGCGCACACATACACACACACACACACGCACACTTAACGGTCCCCGTCAAGACTTAATTTTCGAGGCGCCGGCAGGCTCGTAAATTCCTTTCGCGCGCGCGGCTCTCTGCCCTTTTCATCTGATGAATCACACGCGATATACAACGACTATCCGCAGTGTGTCCAGCTGTCAAGCTATACGCGATTGTGAGATTGTTACGTGCGAGATTCACAGCGATCGACGTGCCTCACACATCGGCTTAACACTTTGTTTATCGGATTCTACGTAATCGAAATTATTGGAAATATTTTGCACGGTCTTTTGCGAATTTTGTTCGTGAATAGAGTGGACATTCTAAAAATCACTTTATGGTAATCTATATAAAAGAGAACTTACTGATTTTCATAAAAGGGCCGTTTAAGGCTCCTTATATCTTGATCTTAGATTGGATCAGAAACATATTTCATTAAAAAAATGTTACCTATATTAATTTTATCTTGATTTTATGCTTCTTCTGCACCTGTAGGTTTACATTTAATCATCATTATAATGACTATTTAGCTCAAATAAAAAGAAAAAAACAATGACAAGCACAGGAGTGTAGCGCACGTCCTGCGTCGACTCACTCCCGTCGATCCGTTTTCCGCGAATAATCGTCGCGTCACCCTCTACTATTTCTAGTGATTCACGCGGGCCGTCGTACATAACTGCTGCACGTGTGCGAACGATAGGCAAAAAAAACAGCGAAGGAGGAATAGATACGAAAGTTTGACGCAGGCGGTTTTGTGTAATAATTCCCTTATCTTGCGCGCCTATCTTTTTTCACTTGCAGCAGTAATGCGAGCGTCATTTTTGCATCGAGCCGTCGTTCCTCGTTTCTATTACAATCACTTTTTTTTGCTTTAAACAAATAAATCCTTGAAGTTAATTAAAGAGTGTATTGAGACGAGATCACGGCAAACAAAAGGTTTGCTCATCGGAGCGGGACGCGATTACCATTGATAATGAATGAACTGTCGAGTCTCGCCTTCGAATGAGCCCAACGAAATATAATCTAACTATTAATTGCCACCCAGTTGAGCTCATTAATTTTCTATTAGAATAAGCATTTTGTATATAAAAAACAATGTGCGCACATTATAAATTACAACATTATGAAAGACAAGTAAACGATTCCCTTATTCAATTAGTCCGAACGACACAAAAATAAAGTTCTCGACTCCCAGTAGCTAAATTAGCACGCAGGTATATTCGAGCGTTTAGAATCTTCAAACTTGTCCAAACACGCATACACACCTTATTCCGCCGACAGACAGAGAGAGAGAGAAGCGAAAAGCAGCTGCACGGCCGCACATATATACCAAGCCAATGCCGTAGCAGCGCTCGATTCCACTTAACTTCTTACGCGATGAGCTTGCCAATGTATATACCGCTCGAGCTTCTTGGGGGTGTAAACTCACAGAAAATTAATCCGCTCAAGCTCGGCTGCCTGCTGCCTGCTTAATTGGTAATTAATTCTAATTGATAATTCTGGCCCTCCTCCTTATTCCTCCACCTCGTCGTCGTCGTCGTCGTCGTCGTCGGCGGCGGCGGCGGCGTGTCTAGTCTCTCTCTCTCTCTCTCGCTCTCTCTCTCTCGCTCTCGCGATGTCATCCTCACTCTCTGTCTGTGTGTATGTATAGGCTTGTCGCGCAAGAAAGTCACCTTAAAGCGTGTTTACGTCCAAGTTCAGTCGAGCAAGTGCACACCCGACGACTTGATCTTTCGCGACTCTGGGCTACAGCGTGAGTTGAAAATTCGGATATATGTGTCGATTTTTTCGGCGACGATCTAATTAAACGAGATGGCCGTTTGTTTGATTAAACGGCTCGTTTGACTGTAAATCGGGGCTGTTTGGTTGGCAACATTGGAATAACCGCCTGAAATTTCCACCCCCACCGTGCGTCTTTACAACGCGCTGGAGTGACGCAAGTTCATGTAAATTACGTTTTAAAGAGCAGGTTCAACGACGCTGCTGATGAAATGGCTGGCAAGGTTTGCATCAATATATATGTTAGAGCAGGCGTATAAGAAACACATGATTCCATTGAGCGACTCGAAAGTTTGGAACGACGATTGGTGTATCGAACTTTGTTGACGTTTAATAATTGACAGGTTTTATCAAATTTTAATGCGTGCATGTGACTTTGTTGCCGTCACTATAGTAGTTACGCTTTCGAACTTTCTGAAAGATGTTAAATCTGGTTTTGGTTTGATATTGCAAGTTAGAGAAACAGTGAAACTATACGCTTTGGTTTCGTTTAATTCTGATACTCCTGATTGCGGGAATCGATTTATAAGCATAAAATTTTGTCCGACTAGACTCGACTATTATCTACTTTGGAAAGTATATCATGGCACTTTTTCTATCGTATCGTTCTTCTCTCGAAATACGCAACACAATCTCATAGCAATCGATCCCAACAAAATCTCCATACAACTCGAAACATTCATCACAAACGCACTTCTCGGTAATTCCCTCTCAACCATGTGTGTGTGTGTGTCTCGCCACACACACAGTGATATATATATAGAGAGAGAGAGAGAGAGAGATCCACCGCAGCAGATCTAGAGCTCGCATCTGCGCCGGCGCCCGGATAAACAAACCACACCGATCTCCGTGCCCAAAAGCTCTCGTCACGTCTCGGCGCTTCGGTCCGTCTACGATCGCGACTTTTTTTTTTGTTTGTTCGCCGCGACGCCGGTGGCAACAGCAGCAGCCACAGCCACAGCGTCAGAGAGAGAGAGAGAGAGAGAGCCAGACGCATGTCGCTCGCTCGATTTAAATAGCCACCTCGCCGTCGCTGATCTGAATTCCGTCGTCTCCTCTACATGTATATAATAGTCTCCCTTTCTCGTGGCGCGCTTTATATACGCGCGACATACCCATCACGGGCCTCAAAGATTTTCTGCGTCCTCTCGGCTGACCGCAGTGTTTCTCGAAGATACGCGCCGATTGCACTTTCACTTGCCAACGTTTCAGCTGTACATCGCGTATATAATGTGCGCCTGTGTATGCATATCGTTGCGTCAGCTAACGTCAGAATTCACGAGCTGTGAACTTTTTGCGTCAGGCATTGCGGCCACGCGTCGACACCAATGTAAGATGACTATAAGTTGTGAAGTTGAAATAAACGAGTGGTTTTGCGATGTCTCTTGATGACGTGGATAAACGTTGCGGGTTTAACGAGTCCGACGTCATTCGCGTGTAGAGGACCGTTTTTTTTTCCATTGTTCAACAAAAAAGGTTGTAGCCGCGCTAATTCGTAGTAGACGTTGATTCACGATGTTATACGAGCGTAAAAGTCTTGTAATAGTATAACGCGTAACTTACTTTTGATATCTAAGCTTTTATCGTTTCTTATCGAATCGGTTATGCCTCCCTTAATGTGAAAAAAAGCCCTGCTAACGCAAGCTTATTCGTTGAATATCGTGATTCTCGTAAAAAAACAGGCCGCGAACTGATGTAAAGCTTTATATACTTCCTGTTAGTCAAAAATCGCTGACAAAAAAAAATAGTCACGTTCCGTTGATCCATGCATGCATTTTTTTATTACTCTGACGCCAGGCGTATAAAATGTTAATTACCCTTCTTGGATCGTAACGGTATAACTTTACACTCCTTTGTGCGTCACACCATGATTAATTCGAAAAAAGCTGTAGCTACTGTTTTTGGATCGTTAAGCATGTTTTTAAAAAAGCGTTTATGTACTTAATTTAGTGGAAAAATTGAATCAGTCATTCATTGAATGATTGCTATCGTGAGTTGCATTCATATTTATCGTGTAACGATAATTGCCAGTCTTACTGTCTCATTCATGAATTCAATCTACAATTTACTTACTATATAAACTCGAAAGAATATGTATATAACAATGAAGTTATCGTCTAATTGCAGTACGTTGTATTTATTACAAAGATATTCTTTGAGATTGAAATCACTACTGAATAAGTCAAGTAATCTTGAATAAATGTAATTATTTTCTCTGCTGTATTTAAAAAGGTAATGCATAACAATGCATCAAAGATATAGAAAGAAAAATATTTATTCACTGCATAATTCGCATTCTTGATATTTTTACAAATGCCACAAGATCATTTAAACAAATATTTGTCCAATCAAAGACTCGTAACAGAAAAATATTGATACGTGTCTTATAAGAATTGATTTTTAATTATGAAGCTCACAAGTGGAGTTATGTTTACACAGCACTCGAGATGATAATCGAAAATTACAAAATTGTAAAATGTACAACAGATTCTCGTGGAAACTTTCATCTTATCCCATATTTATAAATAAAGAGGCATTCCGTCACACAAAGATTCGAATCCGAAAAAAAAAAATACTAAAGAATGGCACCGATCATGAGTTTATCAAAGTAAATAACAGAAATGAAGATGGAATTTCTGAGAGCCTATATAGCCGAACACTTGTCATACGTATATGACGGCAAATCGAATTAAAGCAATCGAGACGACAAACAAGCCGATAAAATACATTTGCACGTGTATTATATGCCTGCAGCAAATGCCGAGTAAATATTTTCTCGATGCTATCGGTAAGTCGCTGCTTCTTTCTCTCCTACGCCGGCCGTTGCGATCGATCTGAATGGTGCATGCACCGCGAAAAGATCCGGCAAATTGAGATCGTGATTGCGAAGAAGCTGCGGGAGAGAAAATCTCAAGAATTCAGAGATTTCTGGAATTCGCAGCTTCTGCAAAATACTTAAGTTGCGCTACTATTGTAAATGTTTTTAAAACTGAAATCCTGAATTATTTGTTAACGGAATAAGAAATTTTTTGCATCAGCTATATAATAAATATTTGCGCTTATGTCTCTATCTCGGTGACCTACTTCTATACATTTTTCTGTGAAGAAAATTAATTAACACTCTTGTTTTAGCTGCGCGAATTCCTCACCTCGAGTAAATACATCAGAATCACAAAGTGGTTTTAAAATGGATTATACATATATATATATGAGAGATTCGCCCGAATAATATAAAGCTGCCACTACCTCTTGTTATTTCAATTAAAATAAAGCACTCATTTAAATAGATGACCTTATAGCGAATAACCTCAAACGTATTATTCCTCAATATCAAATGTTCGGATCTCCCCAAAAAAAATACTCCAAAGCAATTCATGTATATTCCGTACGAAATAGTACAGCGTCACTCGAAACCAATTAAAAATCCCACTCTCCCTGCACCGAGCTAAGCTTTTCCAAACGTCAAATCGTCGATATAGAGCGCGGGCACCTGCGCGGCGCATAAACATGCAGCGTTGTCGTCGCCGCGTGACGCTCGCATATATACTTACTCGCCGCTCTAACAATACATATATTCGCCGTACACGTGAGTCGCGCGGCATGTTGTTGCAGCAGTAGCAGCACTGGCTTCATACGTCACACAATCACGTGATCGGCCGCGGACGCAAGTACACACTATATACAATAGATAAGACATCGCCGTTGCATTTTCGCATACGTATAAAGTGCAGTATAGCACCGCGGATATTTCCGGGTATTTTGCGCGTAATATAAAGGATGACGACTGTAGGGAGCTGCGCGCGGTTTTTCGGGCTTTGAAGATAAGGAAGGATGACTTGAGGAAGGGGGAGGGGCAAATTAAATCGAGCCGAGATAAGACTTCCGGTAATAAGAGTTCCCCAGCGATCGCCGCCACCGCCGCCGCCCGCTTCTATATATGACTCGGCTTGTGCGTTGTATTATTATGCTTCTCGACGCAGTGGTACGTTCTATACCGCGAATGCCGCCTGCGCGGCACAGTTGATGGATGGCATTTTAGATATATACGCGAACGTCATATATGCGCTTACACCTCGCGCGCTCGCGATGCGCATGTTGAGCTTCCTTGCCTGGCGAACCTCACGGAAAGTGAATCGATTTTTACGTAAAATTAATCTAATATAAAAGGACTGTGCAGGCGTACAATAAGAGCTGAAGCTGTGGCGAATCGGAGCGCAGGGCTGGGAAATGAGAGAAACGTCGATGCGAGAGTTTCGCACGAGGAGAGCTGGAACGTATACACAGAGAGAGAGAGAGCGAGAGAGTCGCTTTATAGGTGTACGGGAAGTCATGGGTCGATGGCTCGAGAAGTCGGCTGCACCGCCGCCGCCGCTGCTGCTGGTGGTTAGCGGTCTCGTATTTTGACCGCGAGCGCGTTTCTATCTTCTGATATGTGCGACCGAGAATCGAATAGAACGTCTCTCTCCCTCTCTCTCTTTCTCTCACGAGAGGACACATTGGGAGAGAAGCAGAGTTAGAGTTGCGCCGTCAAAAAACGTAGATCATTTGGAAAAATTATATACGCGTGAAAGGCTTTTCTTTTTCATTTCGGTCGATTGTAAGAAAAAAAAAGAGTCTTATCTACGAAAGAGAATCGCAACGATATAAAGTCGCGCGGCGTCGCAGTTACTTCGATGTATACTGCGTGTTTTCTTTCGCCTCTTTTTCCGCCTACATCCTCTTGTTTCACCTCGATTCACTTCCTCCGCGCTCGCGCGGGCTTTGATTTATTCTTGATTTTGCAAATAAGCACACGCCACGTTATATACGCGCTCTCCGAGTATTCATTCATAGGCTATGTGTATTCTGTCCAGGATTCAAAAGCTTATTGTTGTCTGCGGTATAACGGGCGCGCTTTTCTAGCCCGCGAGATTTATTTCAATATAACGATGGTTCAAGCAATGCATTTCTTGCCGATTGTTGTTACTTATAACGCTGCGGTTTTATATACATTTGTCAATCGTTGAATTGTAAAACAAATTGAAGGATATATGCTTGCGAAATGAATGTTTAACGATTCGATGATAAATTTCAATCGGTTTTCTAGAGGCGAACGAACCAGAATAAAAGAATTTATTGAAATCGATGATGCGTGTACGTCGAAAGGTCGCGGATACAAATATATCGCGAGGGAAAAATAAAAAGAAGTGGCCAATATCTTTCGACCTCGATACTTTCTCATCATCGAAAATCATCTCCCGTCAGTTATTTTGCTCCAATTAATTGCACTCGATGTGCTGTTGTGTTCTTTTTTTCTTTCTCTCCTTCACTCGCTTACCGTCCTTCTCTTTTCGCTCTTGGACCTCGCGCTTTCTCCATTTCGTGCGGCCACCCAGGCTTTCTGGTAACCGGACCACAGCGACTCAGCGAAAAGAGAAAGACAGACCGAGAGCGAGCGAGTGAGAGAGAGAGAGAGAGATAGCTAGCGTGGATGGAAGGCAAAGCGAAACGTCGCAGCTCTTGACCGGTCGGTCATCCAACCTCGTCGCCGCGTCGGTAGTTTGCGAAATGCCTGGCGTTTCTTCTTCTTTGTCGTTCCGTCCATACATTCGTACCGCCTCTTCATTTCTGATTCCTTTCGCGATTTTATACTGCTCCACCATCCTTTTAACCTTCAATTGCAAAATCAGCTGTACGAATCTGAGAAATTGATACACATATATATCGATACAGTATGAAGCTCGGGAGTGAGGTCGAAGCCGCAATAGCGATGGACGAAGACGGGGAAGAAGTGTAGTACATAAAGATAGGAGCGGCCGCTACTGCTGCTGTTGGAAAGAGGTGGTGGAGGTGGTTGGCGCAGAGAGCGAAGGGAAAGAAAGAAGGGGGAACGGTGCTGGCGCGTATACGCGCGCACAACACTGCCTTGGGTGTTGCGCGTTCGCGTGGACACGTTATAACAACGCCGCCTGCACAGGCGCGTGTACAGTGTCGAGGTTATCAATAATAATTCGCATTTCGATCAAAGTCAGTGTCGAGTGTTTTGACGCGGGGAGATGTAAGTGTCGCGGACTCTTGGTGATGATGCGTAGCCATTTGACCGGCGTTGCAGTAGAAAAAGCTTGTGTCTGTGCTGAATTTTATTGTTGAATTGTTGGACGTGCACGCAATTGCATCGAGTTATATATAGGCCCAGTGACTTTGTTTTTCTTTGGCTTTCTATATCTTCGATATTGGCTCGATTCACGATCTGAGAGTGGATAATAATTTTGCAAAGGTTACGAGAACTCCAGATTTTCGCAGATCTTCACCTCCCAAAGTGTAAAATATATATGAAGTGTTTGATAGTAGAATAAATACATGGCGCGGCATCAATTATTTCATGTACTTTCCACGAATCTCAAGAACTTGTTTATCCCTAAACAAGCATTGTACCAGGAACCGTATTGCATTTCTTACGTTGAATTTAACAATATTTAAATTCCCAACGGCAATTAGCCTCCCAGCACACAATCAAACTCGAAGTATTTGCACGATAGAAACAATCACGGTGCCTTAGCAGCAGACTGCACAAACGAATTCTAATATTCCCAAGTGTGCGCAAAAAATATTCACTCTCAAGCAGCAGCAGCGGCATCGTTCATTCAATTTTTCCACAGAAAAGAATCCCGTTTAAAAACTACGTATATACGGGCAGACACACAGCAAATTCTAGTGCAATAATGCTTGTTTCTTTCTTTTTTTTTTTCTTCCTTCTCTCGACTCCTATACTACTCTCTTTCAGCAGTGAGCAGCGCAGCGATAAAGAGTTTGCGCGCGCTGTATATACTATAGAAGCACACGCGAGCTAGAGCTGCCAGTGACGCGAGTATAGGGAAAATCCACTCGCTGCTGCTGAATATATACATATGTGTGTGTGTGTGTGTGTGTGTGTGTATGTGAAGATACACATATATACGCGCTCAACCATCGCACTTACATTATACACGTGCGGATACACGCTGTGTGTGTGTGTGTGTGTGAGAGAGAGAGAGAGAGAGAGAAATGGCACGACAGAGCGGCGCCACTCGCCTTTGACGAACGCTACACACACAGGCGCACACAGCACCACACGTCGACGAAATGTTTACGTATTTAATAAGCAGGGCTCGCGCACGAGATATACGCAAGTGCGCGAGAAAGAAAGAGAGTGTATTCGCGCCGCGTGACAATTCCACTACTCTCCCTCTACTTTTGTACAGACATTTTCCGCGACGACGTCGACGCGAGGTGGGCGAATATGTGGTATGGCATTGCCGAGAGAGAGCGAGAGAGAAAAAGAGAGACGCCGCGAGAGGAGGTTATAGACATATATATTCTGCGCAGTTGTCGCGGCGCTTGGGTGAAGAGTGTATAGTAATATATATACGGCTCACGTGTGTGCCTGATCGCGCCGCGTGCGCCTCTCTTTTGTCGCGATGATACTATACGACACTGATGGCCGAAGCGATCGCCGTTTTACTTTTCTTCTTCGTCGCTGTGTTACAGGGATTGATGTGGTGCCGGTGGTGATGACCCGAAGGATTACGCAATGTTGCAGTGGACTTGAGTGAATTATGGTTATTATTTTGGCTCCGTTCTGTTCGCGAGTTGGATAGATTTTTGGTTGGAATATTGTACCGTGTGAAGTAATGGTGCGATGGTATATCTATGTATATACAGTGGATTCGAATACGATTGATTTGATGGAAAAGATCGAGTGTGTTTACGTTCGGAGAAAACTCGAGCGTTTAAATTAAAGTGTGTACAATTCGTCGAAATCCAACAGTTTTTCCAGAGAAAATCGAGCAACATTCGCTGGGTATATACAAAAATAGTGAATATAGATTTGGCGCATAAACAAAGGCGCCATCAGCGATACAAGCTCGCGCGTATACAGCTTATACGTACAAGCTGGACTCTGACCCTCGCGGACTTTGGATCTCATCGTAGTCGCGCACACGTGCAGCAGCAGTCAGCAGCCACACAATCTCTGCAGCTGCACACTGCGTTCATTACATTCGAGTGCACGCGCGCGCGCCTGCGCATAAACAGTTTGTTATGTTGTACGCGCAAGGAGCCAGTGCTGAGGGAATGTCGATTACAGAGCGCGTAATACGCGAGGTGCTGGGAATAGAAGAAAAAGGCAGTGGCAGCAGCGATGAGGTGGTTATAACGGAATTCGATCCGTTCATGAGAATGAGTAGGAGACGACGAAGGAATATATATGCCGCGGTGCTCGAATTCGTCGTGAATGGAGGGTCGATTGTTCAACCCAGGTGTGAACGGTGGGTTGACGTGCTGGTACCGCGGATGTGTATTGGGATGTTACAGGTAGGGATCGATATCTGTGCGTGTGTTGAGGAGGATTTATTTGTTGTTGATTGGAGATCGGAGGGGAGATCATTTATTCAATAGAAGCTTTTTTATTTGTGGCTTGTAAGTTAGGTTAGGATTGACGAGTATGTATTTCTGGATTATCGTCCTTGAAATATTTCTGTTCTCTAGTCTCCGGAGCGATACCGCGAAATTCAGAAATGTGCATGAACAAATGGAGTTGGATTTTTAAAGCTTTTAGATACACAATGAAAATGTGCAAAAAAAATTGTTTGAGTTCTCGCACAAAACGTGACGAAGCAAATTTCAAGAGACTTTATTTTTCCAAAATCCCATTTTACCGTTACGTCGCAGCAGCCGCGAATAAACATCCGTAGGCGCGATATTGTTATTTACGTAGCGTTATATGCTTTCTGCAAACCAGCTTCGACTGTAACACTTCACAGCTATAGGTATGAGTACGCGGGCTTCAGCTTAACTTTTCGGCAATTGGATACGACGCTAACGTCAATAATAATATCGCGTCTTGATATTTATGAAAACTAATTTAGTACGATGCCTCGATTTTCAAAAATTTAATATTTCGTTCTATAGTCTTGATTTGCTCGTTTTATTTAGTTATGTCTTAATTTTTAATAAAATGATATTGCAAGACATTTTTATTTATGATACAAGCATGAAAGTCTGCAATTTTTAGTGTACAGCGTCTCGTCATTCAGGAATGATACAACATTTAACTGTTTCGAATAACGTCACCGTTCAACTCGATATATTAAATTCTTAATAAATGCCTTTGAAATTATTGTTATTAGAAATCCTGTTTATGCAGGAAATGAATATTTTTGAATGCTTAAATACATCAACGTGCAGACTCTTCAGATTCAAATCGGTATAATTAGTGCAGAATTCGATACAGCGGGCAAAATTTCCGTTACCGCTTTTATACAGCGGTAAACAAAGTGCGGTACATATTAATCATTCGTACGTTAATACCCGTATAACGGTTACCTTGACTTTGTTTTGTCGAAAAGGGACGGATCTCTGCTGTTGTGTGTTTACGTTTTTCAAGGTTACGCGCGCGGCACATTAGGCGTAACCTTGATTTTCCCGTATGCTTTCGAAAACTGCGTATGTGCGCCTATTTTATAATATATTCCTATACGTTCCTTGATGTTTGTGAACTGTATGTGAATACCTATAAGAAGGCGTATTTATAACTCATAGAACTAAACTGTAAAAATTTTAAATTGGGACAAAAATGTTAGATGTGATTCGTTTACGCTTTTGAATTTTTCAAAGAGTAAAATTAAATTTTAGAGTATACCTACTCGCTAAAACCTTATGAGTCAAATTACAAGTTATACATACACGCAAATATTTGTCTCGTACATCTAAAGATGTGTCTAATTTTCACTTTCCTTTCTGTTTCAGGTGAGTGAAAACCAAGCCAATCCTTCGAAAACCAATTGAGCGTCACGTAAGTCCATGAGTCCGATTCTCCATGCATATTACGAAAATTTGTATATCTACAGCGCCGAGCACTAACACGCCTTTCAATTAACCACGAAAAGCCGAGCGATCGGGGCAGCTCTCTCTAAATATTTCAAAAGCCCGCGCGCAGCTCCAAAATATACTCGCCTCTCGGAAAGCTGCTATAGCCTAGATTCCAACGTTCCGATCGATAATCTTCGCGAGTCTATATGCATCCTTTGCATGTGGCACGCAGACTCTCCGCATGCAATATCCGCGTTCGCGAGCGAACTCCTTTATCTGGTTTTTTTATTTTCTGTTCGCGTTCAGGTTCCTTCGCCGTCTCAATCTGGTTTAGTAAGCCAATTTTACAGCCGCTGCGGAGGAGTGAGCTCGTTCACCTAAGTGCTGTAATGCGCGCGCGATGTTACATGGAAAATTCAGCAAGTGTATTTGCGGTAATAGAAAACAGGTCTTTGAGATTCTGGGATGATTGGGGATTTTCGGGTATAGGGTGAGATTGGTTGCGTCGGCGGCTCCTAAACGAATTGTTGATTAACAAAGTGCACTTTGCATTTAAAATACAAGTGAGCTTTGGTATTTTGGAAAATAGAAAATTAAAAAAAAAAGTATTATATTTACCGTAAAAGGGATCCTTAATGCTTTACCATTTTATAATTCAGCTATTCAAATGTATTCAGTTACTCGTGTCCCATCGTCTTATTTTTCCAAAGCGTCCTTCATCTATATGCACGAATAATGAAAATACATAACTGCTCTATGATCCAACCCCGCATAGACCAGCGCCTTAACACGCCTATAAAGGAAACGTAAGAATGAAAAAATACGAGTAGACTATAGACGCGTGGGAGGGTTAGTCGGTGGGTGGTCGGAAAAAGAGAGAAAAATAAAGAGAAGTTGGCGGCTGTCGGAAGGTCCGCCTAATCAAGATTGATGGCGAACCCGTGAAAAGTGGGAAAGTAAATTAGTCCGCGGCGATTGCCTCCAAAGCCGCTATACGCCGGGCAATGAACTGCCGAAGCCGCCGCCGCCGCCGCCGCAGTCGCCAGCTCGCTGTTGCTTTGACGCGCGTTTGGCGCGCTTTGCACTTTCACCGCTTCTTTATCTCGGCTCTCCGATATATGCAGAACACGCGAAATGATTTTATTCGATCGGCCAATTTGATGGCTTGGCGTAGATTATTGAGTTTACCGTGCGCTACATGACGCCAGTTTGAGAATTTGATTGGATCGATTTTCGTATCGTATGGTAGGGCAGTCAAATTATCTGCTGTTTGAAATAATTGCTCTTTTAATAAATAGAAACATGCTTCAATTGCATTTTTCTTCTCTGTTCAAATAAACAATTCGAACAACGCCAATTCATCCCAGAACGATCGCCTTGTTAATTCTCTGCAAAAGCCAACCCTCGAAACGAACAGTCATCATCCAAACAATTCACGGAAAGAAAACAGGGCGGTATTATAGGAAAATCCCCAGCGGGACAGCTCCGAACAGAGCCCCAAAAGAATCGCGTTAATTCGTATCCCGGCCAGCAGGAGTATAGTGGACCGGCAAAGCCTTAATCCACCCAGTGGGGGCGTGCATCTGGCGAAAAATTTTCCGCGTGCGCTCGCATCCTCCTGCGTGATTCTCTCGTTACACACACACACTCACTCTCTCCACTCTTTCGGTATTCCGTACACGCGCCTCGCGTAATTCTTGTGTCTCTCTACTTCTCTCCCCCTTGCACAGGCGGGTGTGGAAGAAGCAGCGACGCATGCGAGCGAGATAATTCGTCTCCTATGGAATAGTTATAGCACGGCACATGACGTATCGCTCGGATACTCGCTGAATCCGCAAGACCGAGAGGTGCGCCGGCCTTTGGCTGTCGGGTGCATCGCGCAGTTTTATTCCGCTGTGGCCGAGTCGTTAAAGCGTAGCGCATATACTGATGGTACATATCTGGAGATCTGCAAAAAGGATGGTTTTTTGGCCACGAGTAACAAAATGTTTTTTTCTTAATAGTGTGTGTATATATATATCACAATATTTCCTTTAACTCTGTTATCCTACGTGAAATTCGTCTCTTCGCAACAACAAAACCAGGACAATAGGCTTGAGGGTCTAGCATCGGGAGCAGATATATACCTCGACAAAATCCATACATGCAAAGCACGCATATGTACGTACATTCGCGTAGGCGAGAGGGAGAGAGAGTAAGAGAGAGAGCGTCTAGTCGGTAATCAAAAGGGTTGGGGGTGAGACACGTCGGCTGAGGGGTTGAACACTGCCTCGGCGTAAGAGCTCAGGAAACGAGTGAGAGAGAGAAATACGTGGGTCCCGAGCTTTAATTATAATTCTATTAACTCGATGACATACGCGCGTCAAATAACATGATACACTGTGTACGAAAATTATACCCATCAACAAAACTCACAAACCGTGTCTGGGACCCCCTTTGCTTTTCTCTCTTTCTCTCTTTCTCTCGTTCTCTCTCTCTTTCTTTCTGTTTCGACCAGTCGCTTTTTTTTGTAAGGCAACAAGGGACAACCCGCGACATCAGATAAAGAACTGACAAAACAAACGCGCGGTGTGCTCGTCGAAAAATTTGTAGCAGCGGATGAAAACAACGGTAGGTACGCTCAAAGTACACGTAGAGTATATATATATACTTTGTTCGAGGGGTGGTTTGCTGTGTGCGCGGTTGATTATCTTTACTCGAAGTGATAATGGTTTTTGTTTCCGTGGAATTCTGTGAAATGGTTTTGTTCATAATACTGTAAATTTTGATACTTTGAAATAATAACTTTGTAATGTTTCGAAATTATCTTGAAAAGGTAAATAAGTTAGAAAGTACAAAATATTAAGTCATACATTCAACCCTTAAAATTCACAAAAACTACCTGTTTCACTAAATTTCGGGTCACATCGTTCATCAAACCGCAAGCTCAAAAAAAAATGCTAATTACACTCGTCAAACCAAAACGCACAAAGCAACACAGTGTATATACATCAACCTTATGCAGAAAAGGTATATACATAAGGCCAAGGTAGGCGTTCAGACCGATACACGCGAGCAGCAGTATACAACAGCAGCTGCCTCCCGAAGTGTCGTCTTTCCCGTGAAAAAAAAGAGAGAGAGAGAGAAGGTGAAGGCGCGCCGCGCGCAATAGAGGGAGGTTTACAGGGCCGGCAGTTGTTTTGTTCTCGCGCGCGCGTCCGAAAAAAAAACTTATATTTTCGTTGATCCGCAAGAGCGAGTGCACGTGCACAAGCCCGCGCGCTTGCCACATGTCACACTGTTGCCCATAGGGTATTGGGTTAAATATGTTTGGGAGATAGCCATTGGTCATACAGTCCGTGGTGAAAGTTTGTGGATACGAGGTTGGATAAGACATTGTTGCGCGAATTTTTTGGCTTTTGTGGGATATTTTATTTGGGGAGTTGTAATTGGTCTGTGGATGATTTTCGAAGAATTGATTTGTGGAGTGGGTCGACGAATTGTTGACGTGGAAGAATATTTTAGGTGAAATTGGACGAGTTTGGGTTTTGGATGATGAATAATATACATTTTTGCTGACAATTGTTTGTAAAATTGCAAATAATTCCGTAAATATTGAACTGCTTGTCCACGGCTTGCAATGTTATTTCAAAGCATAAAGACTCTTTTGTTGAAGTATATAAAACACACGAGTCCGACACTCTGTTACACCCGAAATCAATCAATTGTATGACCAATGAAACAGGTCGTAATCCTCGTTCGGGGGCCAACCAAAAAACGATTAAGCTTGATTCACGCCTTTTCCTTCCAATCGAACACATTTTCAAGTGTCATAAAAAAAAGGGGTCGACCCAAGTGGTTTTTATTCTCGCTCGCATTCGTATACGATGAAGCTGTCGCCGCCGAAATTGTAAATCGTGTCGCGACCAATATGACGTATTGCACTTCTATATACGCGCTACAGCAAAACTAAATTGATTGTAAATAAATTAACTTACTATGAGCGTACCGTTTGAGGATAGACCTTTAATAAATGTTTTACTTCTTGCAAGGTATACGATAAAACAGTTCTTTTTTCGTATACTTTATTAACCGTGTAAATAGTCTTAACAAGTTTTTAATTGCTTTTTAAAATATTCAAACGCTCAATGCTTAGCTAATCGATACCCACATAAGATGCTTTTCTAACCGCAGCATAGCTCATTTTCTGTTACGGCATTTAATCTGCATACAAAATATCCTTTTCCCGGAATCGCCGTTTCCCGTAAGCACCATTAAGGGGATGTCGAGGCTAAATCAGGTCCTCACTCGAACCGTACTTTTCGGTATACGTAAAGTTTACGTACTTCTTATCGTTCCCAGCGGTTTCAAAATATTCTCAATACAATTCTTTAGCGCCATTGACGTTATTTTAGCCGTGAGTATCTGCGATTTTTTAATTGTTATCTAAACTCTTGCTGGCATAGGATATCCTTACCTGATACCAGCGTCACCTCAGTGAGGTGACCTATTCATTTAGATTAGAATTAAAAAATTGCAGGTACACACGGCTAAAATAACGAGTCAATGACGCTAGAGAATTTTCTTGTGAACATTTTGAGAGTCCACTGGGACCGACAGCAAGCACGTAGATTTTACGTATACCGAAAAGTACGGTTCGAGTGAGGAGCTAATTTGGCTTCGACATCCCCTTAATCTCTTTCAAATAAACGACCGAACAAGGAGTAGAAAAAGAGCTCGATCATGAGCTCGCCATTAGTCTAATATCTAAAACACCCTGTTTGCACATTATAGTTTTATCGCACAGACGATGGAACACTCAAAGACGATGGAACACTCCATATGTATCCTTTAGTCGAGAGGGAGGGAGAGAGATAGAGAGAAGGAACAAGGGGGTGAGTGCAGGTGAAGCTCGCGCTTTAGAAAGGGATGAAGGTAGAAGAAAGAGAGAGAGAGAACAATGACCTAACACAGTATAGACGACGCGACGACGACGCAACGTCTGGGGCCCATGCGCGAGCGTCTTACTTCCGGTGACTCGTTGCTCTCCGCGCCTAATTGATTTTCACTGCGCTTCAGCGACTCTCTCCCTCCCTTTTGACTTGGGCTCGACGTGTATACAGTGTATATGTGCAAGGGTGTGTGTGGAGTGAGACTTTGTACAGATAAGGTCGTCAGATCGACTTTGTTCGGTGCGACGTACTGGCCGAATGTGTGTGCGAGTTGAAAAAGATCAGGTAACGAGGTAGCGACATGTATACGTTTGGATTGTTTATATGAGCGGTAGACCAATTTTCGGTAATATGGTTGGGATAGAATTTGTTGCGTGAATTCTATGTATATGTGTATCTTGTCTGGAAATTCAATTTTTTTTTTAAACTCGATATCGATTGGTAACTTCATTTTTGGGGACAATATTGGACTGGAATTTCAAATGAAATGAATGGAAAATTTTGAAATTGAATAGAAAGATACAATAATGAACAAACAAGCATCCTTATGGATTATCTAACTTAATGATATAGCAATATTATCTTGGAGCATAAATATGAACAGTTGGTCATTTAGAACTACTTCCAAACTGCTCTAATATTATACAATTACTTTTACGCTGATTGCTTAGTACACACCTGATACTACCTATGTAGTTATCATTTTTTTTTTTAGTAAAACATAGTTTTTAGATGTGATAAAAGTAAATGCACTGCTCGTTTGCCTCGTTTAGTACATAATGTAAAGTAACCTTTATATAGCGATAGATTTAACGCACCTCTACACTATCTGTATATAAAGGTTACTTTACATTTACAGAACCTTCTATCGAAAATAATTCTATCCAATTGAATAAAACCTTGACACTCGCCACTTTATGCTGCATTTTTTCACACCATGTTTTCCCTGTCCACTAGGTAAGTCGGGTACGGTCAGCCTCGTCACGGACACTTAGTCGGCAAAACCACGCAAATCACTCACACAAGCGATATCGCCTGCAGTTCTAAACTCCGTCTCTCCGTCTTTTCTTTCACCTCTCTTGTCTACGTGTGTTTTCTCTCTCTATCCCGGTGTAAGACTCGAGTCTCTTGTAACGCGTATATACGTATGACCGGTCGTGCAGTCAAGTGGCAGATTATAAACATCCGGCACCGATGCAAATTCACACTGCCGTGTGCAGTTCTGTGCGCCCGTTTTCTCTTCTGCTTCTGCTTCTACTGCTACTTCTCACTTTGACCTCGCTGCTCTTTTTTTATCTTGGCTTCTCTGCACTTTTCATCTCCAATTCATTTTCACCGTTCGATTCTTTGAGTGCGTCTTTTTCATTGTTTGAATGTGTGGTAATTTGTTTTTGATAGAGACTTGTACAAATTTCAAGGTTATGTTCTACGTCGACAAGGTTACTTATCGGTGTGCGATGTATACCAGAGTTAGTTGTCCAATTTTGGAATGAGATTGCTATTTAAAATTCTGAGATTTTACGGATTCTTACACAAATCTTCATGCATTTAAAGTTTGTTTTCTGTTTCGAAAATTTCATTTTGAAATTCGAAAATATAGATCATCAAAATTATAAGTAAACTTATTCTGAATGTTGCCGCTATGAAAATGTAGGAAATATTAATAAATCTTTGCGACTGAAAATTAATTTATATTAAATATGTGTCTTACTTATTTTATATTAAGATAATTATAAAAAAAAAAATAAAAAAATAATATGCCCCTCATATAAGTCTTAAAATATTTTAATTTTATAAATAAAACCCATTTTAACAATTCGATTTTTATTCTATAATAATAAAATTTAAAAAAAAAAGTTTAATATGTACTCTCGTCGCTAAATTTATAAAATTTAAAGTTTTAAAAATTCGTTCTCCCAGGAAAGCTATCTAACACAGTCTATAGAGACTCAGAAAAGTCCGTTCTGCCTCGACAGCGATGCAAAGTCGCGCGCAGCAGCAGCAGTAGAAATGTCTCTAATTTTTGAGATTCAATTCGACTTGCTCGACGAAGCTAAGGCCAGCCTGCATACGGCAGAAGGAGAGTGAGAGAGAGAGAGAGAGAGAGAGAGAGAGAGTCAAGAGAACTTTTGCGACGACTGCGTATCAATGGCGGACCCGGTATGTGCCGCCGACGTCACATCTGCTATCTGACTTGCTGATTTCGCGCCGCGCCGGCGTCGCTTGCGCCACTCTCTCTCTCTCACTCTCTTTCGGACACACAATGCCGTTCTCGATTTCCATATCTTTACGCTCTTCTGCCCCTTTCCTCCCCTCCCTACTTCGATTAATTTCATTTTCATGAATTTAATAATGATTCCATTCAAAACGCCCACTTTCGATTGTATTATTCCTTGTGAGCGAGCGCCCGTGTGCCAAAATGTATAGGAGGCCCAGGGATAACTTGAATCTTTGGTCCGTCCTTGAATCGATATGTTCTCGTCTTGCATATATTCCAAGAATGATTGGACTGTTAATTGTGTGGAATGCTTTATATATCCGGAATTTAGATCTAGTTTTCGTTGGTTTGTTCGTTCGGTAGGACTAGTTTTGCTGTATAAATTGACTGTCATTTGGAATCATATTTTATGATCGTTCATTAAAACATAAAAAGTTGTAGTTTTCTGTGGAAATTTGGAGTTTACAGTATTTTGAGCATCAAGTGATCTATAGCAAAGATGGACGAGTGAATAACTAAGTAAATTAATTTTTTCTGTTTTTTTTTATGGCACAAGATTATTAATTTTTGGAAAATAAATGAATATTCAATTCAAACGATCTTAACTTCTTTTTAAATAAATACCTATAGTCCTATCATCGCATTAGTCGTGCTCATTTTTCCAAAGAATAAAACGGTATTTCTTCAATTAGCATCGTCTGCGTAAAAATCACATACCACACAACCTGTTATAATTTAATTCACAAGTTGGCAATAACCACATTCCCGCTACAGAAAACTCAATTTTCCATCCTAGCATAGAACACTTCTCACTACTTTCACGTCCTAAAAACCTTCCAAAATCACCACCTCCTCTAACAAATCTCAAACGTACATTCACCTCATCACCCATCCCCATGGAAAATCACTATTATTCTGCGACGACACCCCCCACAAGACATTACTTTATTATCCAGCTCGACAAACTCGTATATTTCCTTTGCGATTGGATTAGGCAGAACATCGACTGATCGAAAAGCTTTTCGAGTCACATTCTCTCGCTCCGCGGCACGGCTCATTCATTCCACTGGTCGTATTAGCCCTCAGGTCCTCTTTCTCGGACCTTTTAAGAGCGGCAGCGGCTCCTCGACACTTGCCAAAAGATGCCTCTAAGCGAGAGAGAGAGAGAGAGGGGGGGCTAATATATATATACGCACAACCCTTTAACGAGGTTAGGTTATACGAGGCGAGAGAGCGAATGCGCGGGCGCCCTTGATTTGGGCGCGAAATTGCCCGGCAAAATCAAATTTCATTTTGCCCCGGGGGCGTGTCTGGACAATCGAGCGGCCAAGTACCCGTGTGCTCTCTCTCTCTCTCTCTCTCTCTCTCTCTCTCTCTCTCTCTCTCTCTCTCTCGCCTCTATAACTCGTCAAGCAATTTTCGACGTGTGATTACTTTACTTGCGGCTTGCTATGTGTGCACACCTCGGCACGTCGCCTCTCTCTCTCTCTCTCTCTCTC
>UELV01118344.1:16565-30535 GCA_900490015.1 Megastigmus stigmatizans | reverse complement strand
CTCTCTCTCTCTCTCTCATTCTCTCTCACTCATTTCAACATCCTCCTCGTCTCGATCTTCGGGATAAATTCGGGGAGGATAAAAGAGATGCCGTTGTCCTTTTCCTGTCCCTCGCTACATTTTTATTACATATATATGTATACACACACGTGTGTGGTTGTACGCTTAATACACGTCCCTCTCTCTCTCTCTCTCTCTCTCTCTCTCTCTCTCGCTCTACCTCCGCCATTTTCATCGACGCAGCACAGACACACAGACGTACACACACAGACAGAGAGAGGGCGCAGAAATTTTTCTCTCGTCAGGGATGATGGAGGTGGAGGGGGTAGGGGGATGGGGGTGGGGTGGCAGCGTTCAATGGCTTATAATCATATATGGCACACACAGAGAGCATCATCGGAAATAGCATCACGGACTTGTCCCGGCGTCTGGTCGGGTTTTGGTATAGAGGAGAGAGGAATGAGGGACAGACACACACATACACCCACAAGCGCAGGAGGGAGAACTATATCGGGAGGACAAAGTGGCGAGGCTATACAGCGATGCGCTGTGGGCAGACGTCAGCGAAAATCGATTTCTTCCTCTCTTTTTTCATGTTCAAGAATTGGAAAATGCTGCGGCGCGGTTTCTCGCTTTTTTCACGGCTTCGGGAACGATAAGCTATGAAATACATATCGCGTTGGATTTTTGGCGCTGCAGCGTATGCGTTGTGACGGAGTTACAGAATTTATTAGCTCCATGTATTATTCACCGGAGAAATTGTTTATTATCGAGATGGCGAATGAGAAATCTGACCTGGCACAAGACTTTAAATTCAATGTCAATAAAATCATACTGCAAGAACAGAACTTTTATAATATAGAGTATGAGCGCATTTGACAAGTCATCGGTGCAGCGAAGTTTTCTCATATGATCTCCGATCAAATTACACAAGCAAAGTAAGCACAGTCACTGACCTACACAGTGTACCCGTACCTTTTGCTACCCCTCTCAGCCATATACCAACTAAAATATTTTCATCAGTAACGTACCACCTGGTCAGTCCAATCCTCATCCCCGCAACTTCGCACAATTTCAACCAGCCATAAGACCGTGTCGCCCGCTCAGTCAAAACGTCCATATCATCGCACTCAACCGCGACTTTCCACCGAGTTCTCAATATCCGCCTCGTCAACCGTTCACTGCAATACCCTGCAAACGAAAAAAAAAAGAAAAGAAAAAAGAATCGGAACGTTCAACGCATCACGGCCAGATTTCAACAGCGTATATCATATCTTGCAGCCGTCATATCATCGTCATCCTGGCATCAACGCCACCCATGGGCACACTGCACCGCGTACTCTTCGTCACGCACTCTGTGCACACACACTCGCTCTCTCTCTTTCTCTCTCTCTCTCTGGTCGCGAAATATCTCAACCTTGTTAAAACTTTTAGCGTGCGATCCGTTATTAGCGAGGAGTCCCGAGGGTGCCCCAATGCTCGGCGCCGGGTCATGCGTAATGTGGATAGCTGCCAAGATGGGGCGGCACGTGTCCCGAGGCCGTGTGGTGTCCGGCGTAGAGATTGGCGCCGTGGCTCGTCGACCAGTAGCTCGAGGTAGACTGGAAGAGGCCACCCGGCACGGAGACGGACACCGAGGCGGCGGGCGGTGGCATCAGGTTCAGCTTGGCGTGGCCGTAGCCCGACATGAAGAGCTCGCTCTGGTACTTGTAGGCCGCTGGATCTGCGGCCGCGGGCTGCGTCGCGGCCGCCAAGCCCTGGAAGTCGAATTTGTACGCGTACCTCTTGCCGTGCACCTTCGTCATTATGTTCTTGTCGTAGTAGTACCTGCAACGAGATGGTCGAGAAACGCGCTTTGAATGAGGGAACTTCTGTAAATTGCCATTCGCGGATTGAATCGTTTAGTGATTGATCATCAGAGTTACTTATTGGATCATATACTTTGAATAGGACCTGCGTTTGATGGTTTAAGACCATCTTTGAGACGAATCCCATGGCCTGGAGGTTGAGTACTCTCCTTGTAAGTATTTTTTATCGTGATACCCTTAGACCCCTGGACTTTTCAATAAATAATATACTCAAGTAAATATCAAAATATACATAAAAAATTTCAAAAACTACTCTTATATCAGGACCGATTATTAGGACTACGTTGTTACAGCGTTTGGTGCTGCTGGAGTACAGGACTTGTTCAGAATAACACTGGTGTCATAAGCAATATTAAACTATAAGGTGGCGAAAATTGAAAACTATCTAACAGGGGATGTTTTCCGTAACGTTTATTCGATTTACAGCATATATTCACTGTTAAACTCTTTTTCATACACAGCCAAATATTATATAAATTGGAAAAGATTTAGATATCGCAACTAAAGTCAATGTTTGGAATAGATGTGGTGGCCAAAGCTTTGGCTGTGAGATCGAAAGACGTGATAATTTACTTTCGATCTCCCAACCATTCGAATGCATTGCAGACCCAAAAATTTAGATACCACGACCAAATAATGATAACTAATGGACTTTGGATGTATCAATCAGTAACTAAATAAGAATCAACTAAAAACATTGGATGCTACAACTAAATTTTTTTTCCATGTAGGTATATTTAAATATTTTTAAAACAAAAACCTTACTTTCCTCGGTTTGGACAATACATTCTTCTCCATGTTAGAGAGCTTCCAATTTTCACCATCTTATAGAGATTTAAGATTGCTTATGGCGCTAGTGTTATCCTCGACAAGGCGAATATCGAAGATTAGTTTTGTCAAAATTGGTCTTATTAAGGGGTTATATTGTTCTATAAGCTGTTATAATATACGATTTAAATAAGTATCCAAATTAACCAAAACGAATTTTAAAAAATCTATAAAATCAAACTTTTACAAAATGATTGACGTGTAGAAGAAATCATGTTATAAACTAAAGTCTTCGGTCTGTTTATTGATGTTACTTAATAAAGCATCTGATCTCGTATTAGTCTGAAAAATGTTCAAGAATAGCATCCGGCAATCAGTGAAAATCGCATTACAACCGCGTAACAACCGCCGAAATTCCTCTCGAAGTTATTAGTCCGTCAGTCGAATTCGATCATCCCGAACGACTCTATATACTATTTTTAAAGCGACGGTAGCAGTCTATGTACGGTAGCAGTGTATGCACTCCCATACAGCACTCGCGACCCGGAGGGGAAGGGAGAAAGAGCGATTATCGGAAACCGGAATATGGCAAAGGAGAGAGAGAGAGAGAGAGAGAGAGAGAGAGAGAGAGAGAGAAAGAGAGAGCAGTAGCAGCGCCGATAACGCAATCAGGGAATCTGATCGAAAAATAATAGACGCGCCTCCGTTTCCTCTGTTTCTCTCTCTCTCTCTCTCTCTCTCTCTCTCTCTCTCCATCTCTTTTCACTATGCCGGATTCGCTCGTCTCGGTATGGGACTCGATGATTGAAATTCTCTATCTCACTCTCTCTCTCTCCCTCGCTCCATCTCTGGCATGTATAGGCCGTCACTCGCTAACCGGACGAATCGCTCGACTCTCTCGCCCCTTTGGGTTTCCTACTCTCGCCTCGTCGTGCATTTCGCGCAAAAACTGCTCTTTTTATTACTCCCGCTATATAGCCGGACCTTCTTTTATTTTTTCTCATTTAACCGGCAATTTTCTTTCCCTTTTTTGTTCATCCTTCGTTTCGAGTGACAAATGAAAGATTTTGATTATATGGATAATTTGTAATCGTTGATGTTTTAGTTGTATAAAAAAAATCTTATAATTGCAATGGTTGCAAAGCGTTGGTAATAAAGTGAATATCGATACATTAATATTTGTATACAATTTTTCAAAGCTATCAGATTCAGTCTGCATTTTTATTCTTAATGTC
Source organism: Megastigmus stigmatizans (assembly GCA_900490015.1). Taxonomy (NCBI): domain Eukaryota; kingdom Metazoa; phylum Arthropoda; class Insecta; order Hymenoptera; family Megastigmidae; genus Megastigmus; species Megastigmus stigmatizans. The sequence continues at coordinate 26,664 of UELV01118344.1, read as the reverse complement.
TGATGAACGTGTAAAAATATCATCAATATGGCAAAGTGTCGAGCAAGTTTTCCGTGAATTCCAACCGAAAGCAAGCGGCATATAAATTCTTAAACGACATCCTCACCTTAACGCCCTGGACAGCTTGTCGTAGTTCATGTTGGGCTTGGACTTCCTCTCGCCCCATCGCCTCGCCACCTCGTCCGGATCGGTCAGCTTGAACTCGCCGTTCGTGCCCTCCCACGTGATGCAGGCTGCATTACTCGAGTCTGACAGCAGCTCCAGCAGAAACTGCCAGAGCTGGATCTGACCGGAGCCTGAGCTAGCCAGTCGACTGCTCGTCGCTCCGAACATCTGATACGGATCTGTTGTGTAAACACACGCGAAGCAAAGATATGTGTTTTTTGAGTTATGTAGTTCTAATGGTTTAGCTTAACGACTGGGGTGATTTTAAATTTTGGGTTGTCATTTTTTTTAATTTTCAAGTATTAAGTCGTATTCGAATATCCAAAGACAAGAAAAAATACTAAGATTGAAGTAGGGTGTAATGCATCAAGCTTAAACATAGGTTAAGTACGCGGAAAAAATTCTTTGGCTGTCACATTCAAATCTTTGGACGTCGCAACCAAATTATATGAACAAATACCAGCCTTCCAAAGCTATGGTTATCACAACCAAAGTCAATTGCTGGAATAGGTTTAGATATGATGATTAAAGCTTTGGTTGTGAAATCCAAATCAAAACGAAACGATCAAGACGTAATAATTAACTTTGGTTTTCACAAGCAAAGATTTGAACACCGGAACTAAATAATAACAACTAATGACTTTGGATATGTCAATCACTGGACTATGGCTTTGGCAACTAAGCCAAAGTATTTCCTTCTCGTAACTAAATACAAGCTAACTAATCAGTTTGGATGCTACAATTAAATCTTTTCTTCCCGAGTATGGAGTTATTAAGAACAATAAATGACTACTTTAATTAAAAAAAATCTCTTAGTTTGATTGTTAAAAGTACTATAGGTGACCTGGTTATTCACTGGACTGAATCAATCATTTAGCAGATAATACTCCAAACTTCCTCCAAGATCATCAATTTATTAACGATCTATTATTATTACAGATAAGAATTTTCAGCATAAAACAAGTAAATATATAATTTAAAACATTAAGTTACCCTGTGAAACTGGCAGATTTTCTGTATCGAAGTCGTATAATCTTTCATAAAACAGAAGTGTAGCACTTAACCGCACAAACACCCCCAAGAACCGAAGGAGAGAAAAAAGAAAGACTATGAAAAAAAAGGCAGGAACGAATCGGAAATCGGGAGGGAAATATTCTGAAGATGCCTCGTCGCAACAAAAGTGTACTAATTCGCACAATGCCTTTTGCGAGCGGTCGGGCTGCAAAAATTAGCTGCGATACTTATAACTCTCTACCCGGGGTGCGCTGCTCGGCGATACAAGACGAGCTTGCAATTAAGGCATAAGCGGCCGACAGAACCAAGACAGACTTGCGCCGCACAGCAGCGAGAGGGTATTTAACGGTCCTCTTGGTGTGCCTTGGTCGAAGTATAAAAAAAAAGGAGAGAAGGGTAGGAGGCGCTTGAAAATTATTGTGATCCAAACGAACTTCTATTCTATTGTAGGGTAGCTGCGATTATATCCTTTGTGCAGTGCAAGAGAGAGAGAGAGAGAGATAGAGATAGAGAGAGAGAGAGAGAGAGAGAGAGAGAGAGAGAGAGAGAGAGGACACTCGAAGCTGGGCGCAGTGACGGTGATGACGCATTGTAAAGCCTTTTAAGGGGACGTTGACGACTGGGCTGCAAGCGCGGGGAGGAACTGCTGTATATATATACTCGCGCGAGCGAGCGATGAAACAAGCGCGTAATAAATAGGTATATGTGTGGGCCGGTAAAGAAGTTGATTCGAGGGAGCGCGTGTATACGGTGGGATACGGTTGCAGTTGCAGGGACTTATATGATGGGAGTCCGTCGAGCGGAAGAGATGAGGCGAAATTTTTCACTTCTTTCACGTTTTTCCTTCTGACTTCTGTCGGGGGAGGATGCTGCATCAGTAGTAGTTTGAAGAGAAGCTAGTTTTTCTCGACTCTATTATTGAATTTTATTTTATGAATGAGTTTGTCGAGGGACATGTGTGTTCTATAGTTTGTATTTTAGAAAATGGATCGTTTGATCATTAGGCTTGTTTTTGATATGCAAAGTAACTAAATAGTTATAGATTGACTATATTAGGCACATTATGAATAGTGTAAATAAAAGTTGGTTCAATGAAAATAATCCAATGGCAATATTCAAAACACTAATTACAGTTTTTAAATGTCAATTTTTCCTTCGAACATGTGATTCGTTACTCATTTTTAATATATTCTTCGAATAAAGGTTAATGTCAAAATAATGTTGGCTCTGATAAGTTCATGGAAAATCGATTGGTGCCGCACACTATTTACCACTGGCTTCGGTTATATCGTTATGATTCAGATTCAAAGGACTCGTAAAAAGGACCATCGGGAGTCTATGGGGCTTTTTACTCTCTCTCTCTCTCTCTCTCTCTCCCTTGCTCATGCGGCCTCGATAAATGGGCTGCTATGACAAAGAAGTCGACGACGAGAGGGAAAGAAGACTAAAATCAGCAACAATTCGCAGAGAAGCGCATTTCGAAGCGATTATGATTGCAAGGGGAAGAGAAGACCGCGCGCACGCATTTTATCTCCCTCCTTTCTCTTTCTCTATCTCACTTTGTATACTCCCTTTTTTGCTCATGTAAAATATTAAATACACGTTTATTTACAAGCATAAATTATTGAATAAAACTGTGTTTTAGAGAGATGAGATATTTTTCATGATTAAAAAATGACTATTTTTTAGTATTATATAAGTAATAATTAATATTTGTTGCTATGGCTTACATTAAATATATCAATTTAAAAATAACAATTATAACAATGAAAAAAAAAGAATTGACCACCTCAATCGTATAAGATAATAAAAAATTTTACGAAATCCGGTAACACTATTACTTTGTTTCTCTGCCAATCCCTTCCTCCTACACACCCAACTTATCTCTCTCTCTCTCTCTCTCTCTCTCTCTCTCTCTCTCTCTCTCTCTCTCTCTCTACACATCCCTCGCAACTCTATAACATATATTCTCATGCAGTTACTCGTTGTCTCGGTCGGTCCGCTTAACTATATATATATAGGATGCCGGACCTCAAAGGTCGTTTCGTCGTAGCGAGTTCCCCGATACGCGTATACGAACGCGTGCCCAGTGATCGGCTTTCGATCGAACGGTAATTCACTTACGAGTTAATAATGGGCCGAGGGGGCGCGGTACCACCCATTTATCTGCTGACAAACGGGGGCAAACCCGATGAGCTGCGAATGGCTATGCGAAATCTCTTCCCCCTCCCTACACTTCCACGCAGACCGAAAACGTCGATAGTTCGTAAACAATTGTTGAAACTTTTAATTGATGCTGCGTCTGATTTTGTTTTCTCCGCCGTCTATAGGTCTCATTGTTTCGCCGGCTGGATAATGCGTGCAATGCGTTTCGCTGAGATTTGTTGCGCTTGGCGGTAATCGGTACTATATCGCCGGTGCTATCGTCTGGTTAACTTTCAATGTAAAACCAAATGATTAAAACTATTATTTATGACAGGATATGTGTATAAAAATTACCCATGTACTTTCTTTATTATATTTGAAAAACTATAAGTTCGAGCCACACTATATAAGTCTCTTGTCTAACGTGAAACATCGATCTTCGAAACTAGACCCCAAACAATCCGCAAGAAAAAGAGCAAAGAGTTAAAAGTGGCGTACGTATATAGGCAATCGGTGACTTTCGATTTGTAAACACACGTGCGCGTGCCAAGGCAGCCGTGTATATATCGACTAGCTGCTGTACAAGAGTAATTTTTGGGCGTGGCGATGTGTGTGTGTGTGTGCAGTGCGGACGGGGGGTGGCTCCCGCGAGTTGAAATCCAGGCCGAGAAAGAAAGAGAGAGAGAGAGAGAGAGAGAGAGAGAGAGAGCACTGGGAACGAGGGAACTATATGTGTTCTCTGTGCTCTGTGCACTCTCTGGTCGATTAGCGGCCGGACGCCCGCGCGCGCTATAATCGCCCCAAGACGCCTGCTGCAGTTTTTTTTTTCTAGTATGTGCAACGTGCAATGGGAGGGTGAGGATACACGCCCCGTTGACTTGCTTTTTCAAACCCGCAGAGCCACACCGCCGTCGCCGCTCGAGTGGGTATATAGTGATTTTTCCCGTGGGGCCCTTGTATTGGATTCGTGGAATTTCAGAGGGATACGCGGTTATTGTTTTGGAAAGCTGTTTTATACGTGAATTGGTATTCCTGGGGGAATGAATTAAACTGTACGTGACTAACTATTGTACATTTACCACTTTGGATATTCGAATATTCTTAGAATAGAATTTTCTAAACTTCTGCACGGTAATCGTAAATGTCCATCGCAAAGATCTTTATTTTGTATGGAGTTTACGATTTTCCCGGTATCGTCTTAGCAAAGAGAGATATTGAACTTTTGCTTTGACGCTCCAAAAATATCTACCTACTACATACCAGGCTGCCTGAGGTGTGAGTGTGAATCCAGTGCTGACTTCGATAAGCTGCCACCATAACCTGGAAAAGAAAAGAAAAATTATTCAGTTTCAACTGTGAAAAGTTTCAAGTCGCGTTCTACAATTTCAGCCATAAAATAGCATATCTATGAATTACTATAATACAAATATTTTAACCGGCATATCTAACGAATCCCTATATATCAGTTCGGTCCACGGCGTCAAGATATCACCCTCGACTAAGCGCGGCCTTCTCCTTGGCCCGATGAAATTTGAGCGTCGAGAAACGCTTGACCGGACCTCAAACACTGCGCTAACGCTTTCGTACACATCTATACACCCTATATACCCCAATGCGCGATCGACTCACACACAGTGACTGCAGCTAGAGAGAGAGAGCGAGAGAGCGAGAGAGAGAGAGCAGCGGCGGCCGATGGAAGATGAGAAAAAGCGCGCCCGGAAGCTCGCTCGAGCGGTAGAATCCGTTAGAGAGGATTTCCGTGTAGGCAAACACGACCCTGAGTGCCGTTCGTTCCTCCACCCTGGCATCTACCAGTATATATATATATATCTGTGTACAGAGAAAGAATAGCTCTCCGTCGAGGCGGAGGCGCGAAATGCGCGCCTTCGCGCCTTATCGAGGCTGCCATGGGCTGCTGGTCTTCTTTCTTTCTAGTTCGCCGACTCGTCTTCTTGTTTTATCTTCTTTGATTTCTTTTGTCAGTTGTATATACACGCGAGAATAGCTCTCTCATGTCCTTATTCTTTTCTCGGTGCGATAGCGAATTGCTGGTGATGTTCGACGGTGTGGAGGGAATTTAGAATTGAGAATCGGTACAGTGGGATTTGTTATTCGATCCAATGTTTCGATCATTATTTAGATAGAGAGTTTCGATTTCTAGCAAATAAGTAATGAAAATTAGGCCAAGCAAGTCTGGATATAAAAGTGTGGTTAAAGTCTGGTTAAAGGCTAGGTGAAGGTGAGCTTTGCCATGTTAAAATATCAATCGGAAAAGCTTGGCGTTTAAAACTAAAGCGATACGTCTTTTTGCTTTTAAGAGTATTTTTGTTAACTTTTTCAAATCTATGTCATAATATTTTTTTATAGTGTATTATAATAGACGATAAGAATAACCCCTACTTAATAGAAATTGCCAAGTTTTTCTCACTCATCGTAATCAGATTTCAGTCAGAAAAACTCATTCATAAAGCACGAGATCTTTCACATCGCGAGCAATTCCAAGTGCACTCGAAATGCTTCGATACAGGCGCTACTCGCAAAAGCTCGAGTTTGAATCAAGCACTTCCACCACCAGCTGCACGACTGCTGCAGGAAAGAAGAAAGAAAAAGTAGCAGCCGAGGGGCCGAGGGCGAAAAAGAAAAACGCCGGAAAAGTTTGCGAGAGGGCAAATTGCGCGCGAATAGAGTGGAATAAGCACAGCATGCACACGCACACGTCGCCATATATATCTATCTACCACCCTTTTCAGCAAAAGATGCCGAGCTACACACGGAGTTTGAAAGTCAAAAAGTGGCACAAGTTTACCGCTCTGTTCTTTTCCCCACCTATACGTATCTCTCTCTCTCTCTCTCTCTCTCTCTCTCTCTCCCAGAAAAAGTCTTGTACTACGAGGCATTGTGAACAACCAGACGAAACGCGTCTGAAGAGTGCAGCAGTGCGGAATGACGGGTCCTTTGATCCTCTCTCTCTCTCTCTCTTTCTCTTTTTCTCTCGCCCTCGTTCACACATATATACAAGCCTGTCGATGGTACGTGCGCCGTCGTATAACGGGATTACCCCGCCTCGCGTAATTGCTCGTGAATGTGCGATTCCCTGCCCTGGCTGTGTGTCGACCTGACCTGCTGCTGTTGTTGCTGCTGCTGCTGCTGCTACTCTGTGTTGGCGTAGAAGGAAAAGTCGCCGAGAAATGTTATTCTGGCCAATTTTCGCGGATCTCGAGTATACAATACAATAGGTATAACATCGATTGGTTCGAGTAGCTATACTCATCTGTTATTTTAGATAGAATAATTTGTGCGGTAGTGGAGTAGTGCAACTGGTGTTCATTAGCCATGTTTAATAATTTATTTCAATATTACGCATAGAATGTATCTTTAACACTGTAGCAATTGAAATAAAACAATTTTCTTAATATGCATTATTTATTCCGCAGGGAAATTTTCCTTAAAGAAAAAAGGGACCCAAGAAAAATCACGAAGGACTCTCTAAGAATAATGCACAAAGGAATGAAGTGAACGAAAAAAAGAAGAGCAACGTATATAATACTATATAGATGAAAAGCACGAGAGAAAGGAGGGAGGCAAGGAGGCGCAAAATAAACCCCGCGGCTACGCTGATTGCGGCGGACCCCCGACTAGATCCCCAAATTCCATGTTTCTCCGGCCCTTTCTCCGTACCCTTTGCCCTTCTTCCCTTCCCCCCCCCTCTCTCTCTCTCTCTATCTCGTCCTTTGGCTCGCCCACCCAGCCGCTCTCGTGCCCTTTGTAATGCTCCAATCAGCCACGGCAAATCGAATTGTTTAACATAGCGAACACCAAATGCTACTTAAACCCAGCATCTGTCGGAACTCGGCTCGCTTCTCTTCCTTTCTCTCTTGCTCTACCTATACGTTATTTCTATATATATCGGGCAGCACAATTGATTTGCCGTGGAGAGAAACGAGCTTGTTTTCTACTAAAAATCAGAGTTTCGCTGCGCTACTAGGCCAGATTTGCGATAAGGGGTAAATTACGACGTTCCATAGTCGTTGCCACGGTCATTTCTTGTGAAATTGCAAATTGGCCGTTAACCATGATCAGAGTCTCAAAGTATCGTAGCAGCATAATTTTAAACAAGTTTATTCATGTATTTGTATTTGTAATCCATCAAAAAATCAAAACTATATATAACGCAAGCTTTATATTATTTGATAATGTTCAAGAGTCCGAGTGGAATCCAACCTGCGTTGAAATTTTAATCAATTCGAAAAAACGAAACTCGATCGTGCGAAGAAAAGGCAGAGAAAGAGAGAGAGAGAGAGAGAGAGAGAGAGAGAGAGAGGAAGCAAGCAAGCCCTACATGTACAAATTCATCACACTCTCGTTAAAACGGATCGGGCATATAAATCGTCGCCGCTCACGTGTCCATGCGACCGGCAGCCGCCTCAAATAATAGTTTTAAAATGTACCTCAAAAAAGGGAAAATAGACCCTCTATCCCCTAGTCAACAATGGACAACTGTAATTGAGCCATTAGATCGATAAGTTATTATCGGCGCGCACGCGCTCGGTGCCACTCCACCTAGAACCTAAAGTGCATAAAACGCGACCCTCTTCTCTCTCTCTCTCTCTCTCGCTCTGTCACGCGTGTGTATGTGTGTGTGCACGCGTTTCACGCTCTACCTGACGAGCGCCACGCGCTACTCTTACAACCCATTGTTTTACGAGCGGACCGCCGCTGCGCCACGTTGGCACGTGCACGAGCTCCAACGATTCCCCTCGGTCTGCGCCTGTGCCCGCGCGCGTGTGAATGTGTGTGTGTGTATGTGTGTGTGAGTGGGTAAATCTGTGCGAGCAGCGCGGCTGGCGTGACCGGGCCGAGAGTCCCAGTCTCGTTTTCTTTCAGGGCTGCGAAGGGGGGCTACAGACGGAAGGGGAGGGAGGGTAGTGTAGTTCCGGATGCGAGGGGAATTTCCGCGACGCCGAAACCGTTTTCCGAGTCCCAGCGGAACTGAGAAACTCTCTCTCTCTGTGTGTGAGAGTGTGTGGGTACTAGTGTACACGTGAGGTTACGGAGCTTGGACCATACGTACGCTGGGATCTTGGATTTCTTTTTCGCGAGATTTGCGGATAATTTTCTGATTTCGTCTTTTTTAGATTGCTATGGTATTTATTGAGATTCTGAGATTCTGAGTATTAAGCAAGATATAAAAAATTTATGGGTGCTGTTTATTAAGACAGGAGCATGTTATGGAGTTTAGGGTACAAAATCTATCAGAAATTACTTTTTCGACAAAATTGGTGAAGAAATAATTTTTGAGTACGAAGCCAGCTCACGTTACAGGCGATCTATACGAAACTTTTATTAAAAACTGATTATGAAACAGAGTTTATATAATGCAGTATTTATTAACCAATTATATATGTACTTGATAATTGTAATAAAATTGCATTCTGATTCTTTATAAATAATTAGCTTTCAATCAGATATAATCACTGGCCATTACTATAACTTTTTTAACAGCAAATGAATATGCTAATTCAGTTACATAATCACTAGAGTACCCAGTAATTACAGTAGCCGGCTGTAGATAATATATATATAACACCTCGTATCAGTCGGTTCGATCCAAATAATTACACATTATATATACTGCACTCTTTGACCACTACTAATCACCATGGTCGTCAAGAACCAGCACTAGTATATTATACATAATCAGCAAGTAAGAAAGTAAGCCTCTCCTTGCAAAGTAATTCCAAGAGATATTTCACACCGCGGGCACTTGCGTAAAATGGCCTCAAACCAGATCCCATGCAAATCAAACGCACCAACGTATACACAATGTCATTTTTTAAAATGTTTGCACCGAATCGCACCAGTCGGTATATCCTGCAGAGAAAAAGGCAAATCTCTAGCTACGAGAGAGGAGAGAGAGAGGAAGAGAGAGAGAGAGAGAGAGAGAGAGAGAGAGAAGGAGTAGTATAGGCAATCTCGTCTCTTGAGCGCGAAATCGCTCCTTTCGAGCGTTCTCGAGTGCCTCTCCGATATACGATACACGCACACACACACACACATACACATCGCACACCCCAAAAGTGCAAAAACCAGCGGCGACGGCGACGGCGGTGCTGCTCGCTCCCCTCGGGCCCGGAGAAAAGAGATGAATAGGAAGCGATATGTACGTCGAGGGGTTGCGGGGGTGGGGAGAGAGAGAGAGAGAGAGAGCGAAGGGGCCCCAGCGATGCGTGAACGTGTCACGCATAGGCACGTGGCCGTGTATGTACTGCCGAAGACATAATACGTCCCGCGGGGCCGTCGACGATACGCGCTCGCACTCGTGCTAGCTGCCGACGCTTTTGCCGCGCCACCCCGCAGAAATATGCTTTCTGTCCTTCGCTTTCCCTTACACGCCCGCGTCTGTGTCTGTGTGTACGTCGATTATTTCTTATTCTTTCTTGTTCTCTCGGCCGATTGCGCGCGATTTAGCTCCTTGCGCGTATATATATATGTGTCTGTGTGCATGGGCGTGGATGTTATTTTCCTTTTCTTACAGTCCCTCCGACTCTCTCACTCTGTCTCTGCGTGACGTTAACTTTTTCTTTTTTGTCGCGGTTTCTCTCTTTTTGAGTTTATCAGAACTTTTTCTACTGTTATTATAAACTATTATAAAAATATATTTTAGAATCAACATAAGTAATTGCATGTCAAAACCAAAAATTCCTTCACGCTAAACGAATAACAAACACGATCAACAAAATCGTAACTCATGGAACAATTACGAAGCAAGGGGGGG
>UELV01118344.1:0-16545 GCA_900490015.1 Megastigmus stigmatizans | reverse complement strand
GGGGGGGGGGGGGAGGCGGTCGAAACGATAATCCAGTAAAAATGTGATTTTTTCCCACACACTCGCGGACTCGCACGCAATATGATTACGGCCCGAACAAGGTCTAGAATCGCCATATATAACGAGCACCACTTCTCTCTCTCTCTCTCTCTCTTACCCCCAACTCTACACTCACTTATACGCACACCTTCGAAATTGACCTTTAATCTCAGCAGCTCGACTCTCCCACCTATACCATTCGTCGCCGTTAATCGTTCGCGGTTACGCGCAACCCTCGGTCTATACCCTCCTTTCTTTTTTTTACCTACCTCGCTCGCACACGCACATTTCCATATAGCCATAGCGCGTTCCTTTTTTTTCTCTTTCCCTCTTACGTCCCTCTCTCTTTCAGGTGCAAGATAGTCACGCTATACGCTGACCCTCGCCACTTGGTAATTACCATACAGACGGCCAAGAGAGAAAGACAGTGTATATAGCGAGTATATAAGGAAGGAAGGAAGGAAGGAAGGAAGGAGGAGGCGAGCGAGTGGAGAAGGTGGACGAATAGTCAGATTTCCGAGATCGGAGATATGTGCCCGTGTGCCGGTGTGCCTGTGTGCCTGTGTGTATGTGTGTATGTGCGGGAGGGGTGGAAAGGTGGTAAATAAATTCGATAGCTGGGGATTTCGGTCTTTGATTTACTTATTCGAGATCGCGAGGTGCTTGATTGTATAATGAATTATTAGGAGCTGTAGCGGGGTATATCGCTTGGTCGCGTGTGCTTGGAAGGCGCGGGACGTAGCTTTTTCTGTTGGGGTAGTGTCCGCAGGCTTTTTGGATGATTGTTGGAATATACTTATTGCAATATCAATACGGCAGTGTGTCTTTAGATGTTTTTCCTGCAGGGATCCCATTGTACAGCCACAAACAAGAGATCAAAATGTGTAATCTCCCATGGAGTGCCATTAATAATTTTATGAATATTATCAAGGAAATGAATGTAAGTAAATTATTTGCCGATTATTAAATTAACTCCAATTCACAACGGAAAAGTGCAAAAGGAAAACTTTTCAGTATATTCCACAAGCGCAGGTAATCCAAATAGCAGAGCCCATTCTAGCGAGAAATCAAGGACACGACTAGTATATATGCACTGTACACGAGCACATTTGAAATCCTTCCACGAGCCACTCAGCGATTCGCTCGAGACTCTCGCGTAGGGCCATAAAACTCGGCACTCACTCTCTCTCTCTCTTACTCTCTTACTCGCGAAGTAAACCTGGAACAGCGAGCGCAATCGATGAACTTGACGTCTCTGCTCTACTGCACACACGCATGCAAATGTGCACCGGCCTCCCTTATAAAAAGAAAAGATCAGGAGAGAGAGAGAGAGAGAGAGGGGGGGGGGAATAGGCCGCAAAAAGGTGCGAGCTGCCAAGGCGAGGCTTATAAATATACACCTTGGGGAGGAAGAGAGAAAGAGAGAAAGAGATATAGTGTAGGCGTGGGAGAGACAAAATGTTAGCCAGGGGGGTCGAAAAGACACAAGTCTCACGGGTAAAAATGCATACGTGTGTGTGTGTGTGTCTGTGTGTGCAGTCGATCTCTCCCCCGAGCTCGACGGCTCTGAGAGCGTGGCGTTGCGTGACTTCCTGACGTCCCGCTGCGCGAGCCGTCGGTCTGTGCGGGGTGAGAGAGAGAGAGTGAGAGAGAGAACGACCCTGCGCCCTTTCTATCTTCTACTCTTTCTCACTCGCTCTTCTTATTCTCCGATCTCTCGCTTTCTTTGTATCGACCTAAGCTCTTTACGGCTGCTCTAGCGTGTTGTACCTATTTTAGTTCCCTCTCTCCTTTCTTTTTAAAATTTTAAATATTGTTTATTGGTTTCGAGAGAGTATTGGCACTTAACTTTTTGTTGTATAGTCGAAGAAAGACGAGTGAGCATTGTAAGAGATAATGAATTCTTGTTTTACTCGAAGACGTTTTAACAAGTCGGATTTTATTTTCTATAGCAATGTGAAAGAAAAGATTTATTGTCACATTTCTGAAATTATTCTTAGAAGAATAATTTTGGGTTAAATATTTGTAATACAAATTATATTAGGTAAAATATTTTATAAAATATGTCAGAAAAAGAAAGTAATGTTAAATTAATAAATTATTCCTATATTGTTAAACATTAAGAAATATTACTTATGTCGACTGTACTCTACTATAAACTGACAAAGTCCCTGAGGAGGAGCCGGAGCGGGCTCGAAACGTCGGGCATTTTTGGGTGGTGGGGAGCGGTCAGATTGTCCTTTACTAATAAATGTTTTTTCAGGTTTAAATATAAGTTTATTTCAAATTCTGCGGGGGTGATTATAAACAAGGGCAATCTGATTACCCATTAATATTGATTAGAATGTAAGACCAATAGAAAAATCTTTGTCAGTTCCTATATTGTTGCAGAAAATTATTTCAGGACTAAAATATACAATCTCTCGAATCATTTATACTTTTCAAAGAAACAATATATCACAGCGTGACTAAAGCCAACAAATTTAACCGTAGAATCAAAACATTTTCATTTTCAGTATTTACCAACAGCGCAAGAGAGCAGCATCAAAGCAAACTTTATTTATACACACCTACATACACATATACACTCATACACACCTATATATATATAAACGTGTACCGAGGCCAAGTTTCATCTCCGCGCTTGGTCCTTTGTAATTTCAATTTCACGGGCCGCCAATGCGCCGGCGGTCAGCTTGCATAACGCGCCACCGTTGCCGTCGCTTTTCGCACCCGCGCGGCTCAGCGAATCCGCGCCAACAGCGTCACCCGCGCGCCAAGCCCCGCCGGCATCGGAGTGTCACATGCATGTGGGCCCCAAAGCAAAACCGAGATAACGCTCGAGAGGAGCTGCTACTACCACCGCTGGAAAAAGGAACACAAAGGAGAGAGTCGACAAACAGTAAGAGAGAGAGAGATAGAGAGGGAGAGAGAGAGAGGGAGAAGGCTGAACTGTAATGTAGTGGGAATCGTAAGACAAGTGTTAAATATATAGTTGAGCGAAATTATGTTAGGATAAGTAAAATTGTTGTTCGTAGATTGTAGGAAAAAATTAGAATATCGATTATGGAAATAGGATTCGAAGGATTATTTCAGTGCAACGGTTAAATTGAAATGTTAGATAATTATCGTAAAATATTATTTACGTTAAAATTGCATACTTGACATCGAGTCGCTACCACGCCCCTTGACCAAGATAAAATTAAGCAAATGAGTAATACGCTCAACGTATTTGTTTTAACACATCATAATATTAATATTTCAGCTTCGTTTCGATCATACTCGACGTATTATCGTATATTCTGCTTAAACAAACGATACAATACGCCTCTTCATCATAAAGCACAGCCCCCAACATACAGCCAAGCGCGAAGGTAAAACACACCCGCAGGAAATCCATACCAAATAATAATTCAGCGAGGCGAGAGGTTGGCTCTCGCCTCAAAGCAACAAAATCAAGAGATCGTCGCGAGGCGCATCCCCGTGAAGGCAAAGCTCCATGAATCCCGACCATCTCTCTCTGCAGTGTGAGTGCGAGAGAGCGTCGGCGTTTATAACAAGCCGCCCACGGGCGCTGGTTCTGATCTCTCTCTCTCTCTCTCTCTCACTCGTGCTCTCTATATACGCAATCATTGTTCCACGCGCGACCTCTATATATGTGCGCATCTAACTCGCTGTCTCTGTTGGTCGCGCGCGCGGGTGAGAGAGAGAGGTAACCCCGGGGGCTCTCGACATCGACGACAAAGGGATTGCTGCTGCTGCTGCTGCTGCTGCCGCCGCTGCCTGGCTGGCGTCGCGGTTCAACGCGCCACAAAGCGGGACGCCCACGCCTTTCACTCCCATCCACCCCCCCCCCTCTCTCTCTCTCTGTACATCTATGTATCTCTACCTTCCCCACCTTCTACTGTGTGTGTGTGTGTGCGTATCAGCTACGAAGACGACGACCACGACGACTCTACGAAGCCGTGACGCGTGAACTTGCCTGCCTCCGTCGTCCAACCCCTTTTTTCACCCTCGACCTGTATGCGTGTGTGCGCGTGTTTGTGCTTCTTGTACACTTCTCTTTTCTTTTTCACCCGCTGGCCTCCCCAGGTCGTAAAGGTGTGTGTAAGCTCGGCGCTGGTGTTCCGTGTGTCGCCTTACGTATATATATACGTGCACTTGCTGCGCTTTTCCGTAGCCGCAAGGCTTTCAATTTTTCCGCTCGCTTGGCTCGAGGGTCCTTATATATATACGCTGAACGCAGTAATGGAGAGGGTTTTAGAGCGGCGCGTATACGGCTGCAGGCAGTGGATCGTTACGGGAGCGTTTGATGCTCGAGATTTCACGCTGTGGATCGGGATTGCGCATGGATGCTCGTTTCGTTGTCCTTATGCTTGTGTACTCGCTGTTGGCTTGGTCGAGTGGAGGAGGACGTGTATTCGTGAACATGGTAGAGCGCCAATCATGTATATATTCAGAATAGCACTACGTATATGTTTAATTGTTGGATGAGGTCGCGGTTTGGGATACGAACGGATTTCGAAACTTTGTTTAGCTCAAGTTCGTATAGGTGATGTAGGTGGGCGTACCGATAACCACTGCTACTGTTTATTTGCATGCTACCGACAAAATACAATTATTTACATTTCAGTCCTAAGAAAGATACTTCAATTTGTGCAAAATGAGGGTGTCAATCCTTAGGTCGTAATCTATCTTTCCCTCATATTGAACTCTATTTATTTTAAATCTCATAACAATGAAATAATGATGCGAATGCTATTCGTAAAAAATTGTTGAGTATGGTTCAAGAAACTACACCGATATGTCAGATTTCATAAATATTAGGCGTCTTAAAATAAAAATATTGTATTTTGTCGACAAGCTAGACACTCAGTCTTTAGTAATATTTTATATATATGCTCATTAAATAACAACCACATCTAAAACATCCATTCGCACCACTTTCAAATCCTGACCAAGATATTAACATCGAAATCCGTGCGGCCGTTAAAGATTAAAAAGGAAGAAAAGAAATAGATCACAATATACGCGAGCTAATGACTGAGTTAACGAGCTGCCACGTGGAAGGATGAACTATAAGCGAGTATCGTAATTAAAGCCCTGCCTGCAAAAAACTTTATAAAGAATAGAAAAGGAAGATAGAGAGCGAGTGGGAGGGGAAAAGAAAAAAAAAAAGAAAGCAAGTGCAAACTCACCCTGTCCAGGGGCAGGCGATGTGGCGTGGCTCCAGCCGCCCTTGTACGAACTACTGGCATCTGCAAGACAAGAAAAAAACGGTTCGGGTGTTAATTAGATTCCGGGGCGTCATGCTTATACGTCCTAATCATTCTCGCCTCCCATATGAAATATGTATAATGCGAGTGTCGAGATAAATGGGACGTGCCGATGATTATTTTGATAGATCGGTGCGCTTATAGCGAGGTATAGTCGGAAACTCCCGAGCTATGTTCAAATATCGGGATGTGATTAGTTTTATACTCTTTTTGAAAAAATTTGTAAAACATATATGGCTATTTGGTATTTTAAATAGGAATCGATATTAATTGTTCTTTCATGCAGATCGATAAATTCGCAAGTGTTACTTCAATTCCGAAGGTGACTCCAACATTATGATTAAAATGCACATAGTTATAATTATAGTGAAAGGACGCTAATGATAATCAGCTCCTTTAGAGCGATAATGTTTACAACGTTAAATTTCTATTAGACTGATTTTTCACTGATGCAAATGCTAAGTTGATGCTTAAAAAAGTCATAACTTTAATTGCCCTCGCTCTCTTTGAAAAATGTAACTGCTTTAGACGCAACTTATATGCTCAATTACAGTGTTAACGGCATTTCCTCCTGTTGTGTAATTTTGAAACACTTGAAAAACAATTTATAATAATAGTGTTTTTAACGGGTTCCTGTCTACTTAAAAAAAATGTAGTTAGCGGATATTATAGGTTTATCAAAAAATTTCGTTAACAATAAATGCTGCAGGTAGAACAAAACCGATCTCTCAACCCACGAAGCTCTCTGATTTTCCTCCAGAGAAAATACAAGAAATGTATAATTCAAGGATCCCCACACGGCTCGTGTAACAGAAATCCTACATAAATACATATCCAGCAGTGGGCGAAATTTCGCCTTAATCGACAGTGTCAACAGAGGCCAAGTCAATATGTTTCTTCTTTTCTCTCTCCTCCAGCTCTCCGAATCTACGAGGGGTGGACGCGCGAGCAATCGTAAAAATCAAGAAGCATCGGACTTGGTTATCCGCGTGGCTCTATAGCCACTCGTCGAGAGAGGCGATTTTTTTATTGTTCTACGCTCCAGCGACTTCGGCCTTTATTTTCGCCGTCGACGAGAGAAACACTAACTTTACTTTTCGCCTCTCCCCTCCGCCTTTCTTCCCTGACATCCCCTTTTCGTTCATTGCACTCTAAATACTGCCTTTCGACTTTTAAATCTCTCTGCAGTTTTTCATGTAGGTACTCTTTTAAACAGCTATTTTTAGTATTTCTAGTAACTAAAATAATCTTAGTTTTTCTGTAATAGTTTTTAAATAATGGATAAAACTGTAATGTGGCTGATATAGTCAATAGTATCTTGTACATTAAGAAAAACAATGTATTGTATAAGGTCTTCCTTTAATAATTTATGGTGCGTAATACTTGACTATTGTAAAAATTGTCGTGAAATCACGTTTCTTTTTCTCCTAAAACAATTTTTCAATCAAAATCTAAAATTTTCATCTTAGAGCCAAAAAACCACTTACTCATTCACACATACTAGCCCAAAGAATGTCTCGCTTATCTCGCCGCCAAAATGAAATTCTCTCCACAGTAGGTATAGCTTCAACTCGCGGGTAAAAGCCGAGCGAGAGGAATAAAGAAAGAGGGCGAGATGTCCGCCACTATTTCACTCTATTTCCACTTACCAAAGCCTCTATCGCGCGCCTTTCCTTTCTCTATCGCGACTCTGTCCACAAAAGCCCGGGGCAATGTTTGCAGACAGATATATTTTCATTTGGCAGTTATTGGCGCGGCGACCTCCTACTACTGTACATTTCGTGCGTGTGTGTGTGTGCATGTGTGGGGCGAGTGTTCGCCCCCGCGTGGCTCATGTTTGCACTGATCGCTGCTGCTGCTACTGCTGCCGCCGCCGCTGCTGCGCGAAAAATCCGTCGGCCGACGGCTGGAGAGAAAGAGCAAACATGCGACGCGCAGCAGTCCATTAATAAAGCCTCGGATTTCACGTTTCCGTGTGTAATGCACGAGCGGGCTTTTGGTCTCTCTCTTTCCCCTTGGCTCGCAGCTCCTCTAACTTATGTGATTTCGATCGGCGATGAACTTGTCCTGGTCCTGGCCTTTAGCCGCGGAAACGGATACTCTGTGTGTTTAGTTTCGGCCTATATAGCCGAAGTCTAGATTCTTATGCGTTCATATGCTACTGAGAGACCGAGGATTCCATGTGGATTAAGGGAAGATCTTTCTCCTGTTTTGTTTGCGACGTTGACGCGTTGATGGATCTTTTTACATTCTACTGTTGGCTAAGTAGTTTGATCCGTGAAATAAGTAATGGATATACCCTTTATGGTGCGTGTCGATTATGAGCCAATTTATTTGAAAGAAAAGTATTTGTGAAGCAGATTTAATACTTCTTTTTTTTTTCTTAAAATAAAACAAGTTCACAAAGGACTTTGTAATGCGAGCGATATGACTTGTTTGAATGCAAACTGTCCACAGTTCACAATTTTACGTAATCCATATGCAAGCTGTTAATTTTTTTTTAATATTATTCCGTCGACTCTTCTTATTTAACATTCTTTTAAGATTTACACAATTGTAACAAAATTTATTTATTTGTGTAATAGATCCATTCAGTTGTAGAATAAAAATTGCAATGAGTCTTAAATTCAATTCGACGTTATATAGATTGAGAAGGGAATGGAATTTATTTAATGCAGAGGTAGATCATTTCAATTAAGAATATGCAAAAGTACTGGCGTTAAAAATATGTATGTAAATGGTAGTAAGTACCTTGCGAATTAGTTGTATTCTGCCAAAATAGCATTTTGTAAAAGGGTTATGTACCCGCCGATATGAATGAAATAAAATAAAAATGAAATAAATACATTTTTATTTACGAACATATGCTGTGTAAGCGATTATACAATTACATGTTCTAAGTAATATTGGTCGTCAAATACTGACTTTAAATCTAATCGTAACTCGATGACCCTGACTGCTATTATAAATTTAAATATACCTAATTCTGTCACCAAAAGGTCAAGTGAGATGATTAAAAAAGTGACTATATTACATGAGCTAATAATGTCACACTTTTTCACGCACTATATTATTGTCATTGCCAGAGCCTATCTTGGAATTTTATTTTTGTATTAATAAAGAACTATAAATTTTATGATAATAACGTGTGCAGTTGCATTAAAAACAGTAAAATAAATTTTAGATTGAATAATATTCATTCGTTTCCAAATATATTATTTATAGTGCCTGACAGCCATGAAATTATATTTTATAATAAGTTTCTCTGAAAACTTATAGTAAGTAATTCTGCATAGATGAAATTTATGTACATGTTGTAGAAAAACAATTTTCAAAAATCACACATAACGTTGAGTATATAATGTTTCACACACATGTAGCAAACGAAGCATTTTCAGAAAGCACCGTTCAATGAATTTTGAAGCAGTTATTAAATAGGATAAAACGAGTGTCGACTTAATCATTACATGTACTTATAAATTAGACTTGGAAGTAAAATTTCGGGCTTTGATACCGCTTAAAATCATTTTTATTTATAAATCTACTCGGTAGGTTACAACGATTACACCGCTACAACGAGATTAAACGCTAGTTCATACAAGATCCTCATTTACAAGCTTAAAAATCAAGAAATTAATTTCTGATCCAAGAAATGAGTAGATAAAATTAAAATTCAACATACCGGCGAACAACATTGAGAGATTGGTGAAAGCAGTGGTACGGGGCAACTCGGCGGCTGTGGTGCCGCTGGCCTTGAGGTCCAGCATATCTCGATTACCCCCTCCGGCCAAATCGAGGATCGCGCCTTCGGATCCTCGCACTCCTCCTTCCTTCCTTTATCTTCGTTCCCGTTGCTCCCTACTATATATCCTCGAGCCTCGGTCCTCGGTCCGTCAAAACGACTCGAATCTCGCTTTATACCCTCGAATCTTATTCCTCACTCGCGCACCTCATAACAGTATCGTCCGTTTCTTCCGCACTTGTATACTTGGATACGTTGGATACTTGGATCGAGCGTATCCCCAACAGAGAGAAGGAGAGAATGTCACGGTAGTGACAGCGGCAGCATCGGTGCTCTCGCGATCATTCTCGTCTTGCACTTGACGCGCTACTGGAAGTGCCACACTGGATTGCTCCGCCGCGAATTTCAAAAACTCGCGTGTGTCGCTGCTGCTGCACATCCACGCAATAAATGTGTACGAGGCAGCGTGGCAGAACAGACACACACACACGCACACACTGGGAAATCCTGTCAGGGTATCTCGGCTACGCCCTCTACAAAGCCAAACACACTCTCACCCACGCAGTGCCACATGAGTGGGAGAGAGAGAGAGAGAGATCCACTCACACGTGAGAGCAGCCCCCAGCAGACGAAAACTTTCACATACACACACTTACTCGTGAGAGATTACTCACCCACACCGAGAGAGTGAGAGAGAGAGAAGGTAGAACACATGGAGGGGTGATGCTTAGTATCCGCCCAGTTGAGGGGATGATGCGCGGCTATGTCTAGGCGGAGTGCTGGATGGGCGGGCCCCGCGCATGCGCCCTACAATCGAGCCCTGAAACCTTTCGCTAGTGTGGGTGACGACGACCACGACCACAACGACGACGACGACGACGACGACGACACACTCGGAAATCCTACAGAGGAGACCTTATATGCGCGAGAGCTTCTTTCGCCGCGGCTGATGTACACGAGAGGTGAGTGTGTGTGTGTGTGTGAAGGGGACGGGGAGGACGGGGGGGTTGCAGAAGGCGCGCCTTTGAGGTCGAAGCGTCGAGGCCGCAGGAAATTGTTTTAATTTGGCCGCTTTTGCCAGCCGTACCGCCACCGTCGCCACAAAGAGGAGCTAGAGAGAGAGAGAGAGAGAGAGAGAGAGAGAGAGAGAGAGAGAGAGAGACGGAAAGCAATGGATGCGGTACTCCTGGGTTTTTCTCGCATCCAGCAACCATCCCACCCACTAGATGTGGAAATGCTTGTGTGTGCAGGTGATGCGGCGGGAGCTCTTTTTTTAAGGTTCTCGGTTTTGTTTTTATTTTGCTGAGACGCGGAGATGGTTGTTTGATTAGTCGATGATTGATTTATGGTATTGAAATACGTATTGGGAATGCAGGAATTTAGTGGTGGCTGCACTGATGAGGTGATTGGAAGAGGATGAGAGGATAATTTGCAATGATAAGGAAATGATTTGCCTATAAAAAATATGCACAATACATAAAATGAGTTTGATTTTCATATATATGTAAGCTTTAGCTAAGAATTCGAATATGTGGCAAATAATGTTTTAGATGTATCTTTTATATACGTACTTTTGATGTAAGAGAATTCGGTTGCATAATATAGAAAATGTTCAAATAATAACAATATGTAAATAATGTAATATGTATTGCTAATAAATAATCGATTTTATAGAAAATTTTAGCCTTTATCAACGTCAATAATAATATATCAGAGTTAAGAATTTTGAAAAACTCAACAAAGAGAATCTAAAAGAAGAAATGGAGCTGGTGGTTAGTTATGTGGGACAGCGGGCTTAGGCGACAGGTGTTGGCTTTTACACTCGTTCAGCCGCGCCGAATCCGATCTAGTCGAGCTTGCGCCACGAGCGTGTAACGAGCTTCGATTTCTCCGACCGCACGAGCCTCCGCTTGTTACGAAATTAGTCGAAAGAGTATGTGAGAACTTTTTACGTTTCGGAGCGAAACACTAGATTCTCGCATAAGATACAAAAATTTTGTAAAACTTTCATTTTTGGTGATAAAATTTCCAAGTCCGATTTTCACAACATTAAAAACATACTTGCGAATTTTTCGAATTATTCAGATAAAAAAATTTAAATCAGAGTTAGTTGAGCTGGTACAATGTCCTTAATCATGATATTTCTTTTATAAACAATTCATGAACCAAAAAGGTTCTTAAATTAGTTCTTTTTATTTTATGAATCTAATACCCAGACAAAAATATATTAAAAGTATATATATTTCCTTTTTCTTAAGTTGTACTGGACAATTCAAAGTGCACTAATTTTCGACAAATCATAAAATGTAACATTCACTCAAAATATCAAAAGTACCAAAACATCCTCAATTCCAGTATCTCAAGACATCCAAAGCGACGCACTTTTCAAGCCAAACCAAAAATTCTAACAAAAAAAAAACGTTTCCAGCACAACCGAGTCTGAAAAAGTCCATCGAATATATGCGGCAGCCAAGTGGCCGCTGCTGCTGTTGCTGCACTCGTTCACCGTATTTAAGCACTTTGGGCCGCACGCGGCGCATATAACCCTCGCGCGCATTAATTTAGCCCCCGTGATTCACGCTGGGCCGATCGGGCCGATTATTGCGCGCGCACAAGAGTCGTTGGGGCCGCGCTGCGATATATATTATATACTAGAACCAAGTCGACCAAGTGGCGCACTCAAGAGCTGCCAAGTGGAGTGGGTGTCCGTGCCCCCTTTTTCCTATAGTCGCCGTCGCTAGATCCTATATCGCTGTGCTGCGTTATACCTCCTTGTGTCTAAGCCAACCCCTTTTGTGTCTTGTTGTGTGTGCGCGACCGAGGCTTTCTCAAAATATCAGCTGTTTGTTTGTTTCTGTTTTGGTTGGGCTTATGAGAACATGGGTCATTGAGTTTTCATGAGAAATTTCATGATTGAGTAGGAGTTCGTTTTGGTGTAAGAGATACATATGGAAAGATTTTTGTTCATCAATTCGGTTTATTCCGAGCTTTCAAATAATCGCTACTGTCGTAAAACAACAAGTTTCGTAAAATCTCGCGATCGGAATATAGACTTTGCATAACTGGAGTTCTCGTAAAAATTCTTTTCGTAAGCACGGGATCGTTTGCATAGAAAAAGGAGCTTTAGCGGTCGAAGAGTTGCTCCGTAAAAAAAGCGATTCCCAGATTAGATTGGTCGGAGTCTTCGCGAGCGGAACTATACCATAACGGGGAATTTCGAAAATAAAATTGTGCTTTTATCGGCAAGTACATGGGTGAGAGAATGCAATTTTGGAATGCAAGCAATCATAATAGTGCTCGAGCATTTCTGTAGTTCTCTTGAAATTGAAATAATTTACGTGGCAGTTAAGAAGGTCTTAAAATGTGTTAGGTATGTGTAAGTCGAAGCGTTTTGCAGAGCTCGTTTGCTTTCTCTTTTTCTTTTTTTTTTTCTTAGAACGAGGTGGAGGTATGGAAAAAAAAACAGTGGTTACACCGAAAAGAAAAAGTGAAAACCTGTGTAAGTAAAAATAGATAGAGAAATCAAAATGCCAATATTTTTGAGAATTCTTATTTTATTTAGTATTTCACGTAAACATGCTTCTTTCGTTTGTGTCTTACTTTCGCGCATTATTATACACTGCAGTCAAAAATTTTAACGAGGCCATAAGAGCGATTAGCAAAGACGCTTTCATCCCGTGCACCAGTTGAAAAATCCTCGTCAGCAACGCGGGTCCGCAGGCATCCTGCTTTATTTCCTTCCCTATCACCCTATATTTACAAAAATCTCAGATCGAAGCAATATTGCAGCGATCACGCATCAGGTCGTTACGGTACACACAGTCGATATATAGCGGCCGCGTGCATTGACGTATGGTCCGGCGGCGGCGCGCGCGGGGGCAAAAGTAAATTTCGGCCGAGGATTTATGGCTGGCGAGAAAAGGGCACACACAGATACACGCGCGTGTATATGTATACGCGTGGCACACACGCGGACACTCGAGAGCGATCGCGCGTTAAATGCGCCGTCGGGCGTCGGGGGGTACGTGCCGGTCGCGTGCCGAGCGCGTGCCGACGACTCGACGCTCTAGTGTGTGTATATATATACATGATCGCTTCGTGCATTCTCTCTCTCTCTCTCTCTCTCCCTCTCTCTTTCTCATTTTGACGAGCGAATGCTTCGACCGTGGAACGGTACCTTCGGTTTTTGGGAGCTAACAGGAATTTTCAAGAGTCATGCAGTTGTTAGAGAACGAGGTAAAGGTGTAGAGTTCAGCTTATCATCAGACATAGAATTTTAATTTTAACTATAGCATCGTCGAAAGTAGTTTTAATTTTCAAGTATTTTCCTCTTTAAACCCTTTTAAATTATTCTTCGTCGAAGTTAAATCTGTTTGCACTTTTATACTTGAAACAAATAATAATTACTTCCAAAAACCGAAGAATGGCATTACTTTCGCTAAAATCAGTGTTAGAGCTACTAATTCTAACATTTAAACATCATACATTTACACAAAACATCGCTATTCGTACTAAATCATGTACTGCGAGAGCGCATCATAATTAGGCCCCCTCCCCCCTGCCCCCCAATTATGCGGAAGCAAAACATTTTCCCACAAAGTCCACTCTTCCCGCGCCATCAATTTTCACGCACCACCGGAGCCCATTCCCCAATATAAATCCTCAAAGCGACTGGAGGCAGCTTTTTATATCGACGTGCAGCCCAATGACAACAACTGTATATAATATATACCTAAGCAGTCGACTCACTTGGGCGAAGCATCAGCGCATCGGCGCAGTCATCTCTCCTCACTCGAAAACTCAGCGGGATACCTTTTGACTCTGTCCCCCCGTGCACGCGTATACGTCGTCATCTCCCTGCTCGCCCCCCACCCTCCTCCACACTTTTTCCCCGTACATGGGAATTATATAATTATCGCGCTCTCAAGAAAAAATTATGTATGTACGTCGCACGATAAATCACGCCTCGCGAGAGTACTCGTAATCGTATATACGATATATGGAGCAAAGAGAGACAATAAAACGCTCGTTTGACTTTGGCGCTTACGCGCGTGCGATGCGCTTGACTTTTTGGGAGTGAGACGCGCGAAATTCGATCACCGTGTGCTTATGCGTGATGTCTCTATATGCTGGCGGTGTGTATGAAAGAATGCTCGTGTGTAGATGCAGGGAGAAAGATGATATAGCTTATCTCGGCTGATGGGCTGTATATATTCGGGTTTCGAGGTGTTTGCGACGATAAGCGCGCTTGTATGGTGCGTTGCGCACGTTCTTTTTTCCAAGCGAGATGTAAAGCTCGCAAACTGGGTATTGTGTGAGAGAATTGAATGGTCTAGCGATATGTATAGAATGCACTATAGTGTTATCCGAGGCTGTAGAGATGTGGGTGATGCGGGAGACGAGTTTGAGGGGTTGACGCACTGATAAGGACTCTATGCGTTTATAGATATAGTTGGGTTCTTTATTATTTTTTTTTTCTATTTTTTAGCTTTTTTGTGATCCGCCCTACACTAGTTTATTTATTCACAGCAAGCATTGACGCCATTAGTAATATGGGTGTATAAATAATAATTGGTTATATTAATTTGAAAATTTTTTACAAAATAGTCAAATAAAATATTATATATGAGAAAAAGATTTTGGTTCTTTCAAATAATTTCAAAAAGGAAGAACTGCACTTATAATAACCGTATACAAATATACTAAATATTCGTCGCTTAAAATTTGTGGTATATTATATACTCGAAACACTAGCTGTCTGTTAATTTGAATTTTAAAAAATCGCGACCAACTCAAGCACTTAAGAATCGGTTAAAAGGCCATTTTTCTTACTCCACCGTAACCGTAACATCATCCAGCACTTATTACAAAAGGACTTTCCCTTCTCTGCGTGTCGCGCTATTATTCACATAGCAAATCCAAGACACAGACTCTATTATTCCGTCACGGCTATCGTACGAATATAGACGCGTAATCGAGGGGGAGATTGATGGCTTTCCCAACTTTCGCCACGAAAGAGGAAAAAAAAAAACTTTAAACAGAGCCAATCATCTTTCCCCACTACTAACAACATCACAGAGACGTTGATCCACTGACTTGTGCACATTATCTCGGCGCTATACGCTGTATTAAGTGTTACACGAGAAATCGCGACTACGACCACTACAGAGTCGCGCCGGCGGAGCTGAGAAGGGAGATATATATATATATATATATCATTGTGTACCGCACGAAACATGACAGGGAGACCATTGTTGTGCATTATACGTCGAGCCGCTGCGTATACATATATATATATATATATATCGAGAGAATCGGAGGGGCAGCCACAGCAGCAGCCAGTCGAGCGTCCAAAGTTACGAGAACGCGCAGAGTGTGTATGGCTTTTCGTATATAGGCACCATATAATGCGGACAAGAACCGATGCTACTTTGTTACGTTTTCGGTATACGTGTGTGTGTGCGTGTGTGTGAGCGCGCGAGGGAGTTTCGGACGAGCTTAAGTGCGTGTTCTCTCTGTCTCTCGGCTTCTTTTTTTCTCCTCGTCGCGCGTATATATATATGCGTATATGTATAATATACGGAGAACAGCGCCGCGTCCACGCCCCTATCTTTTTCTATCCCCTTGAGCGGATCATTTGGCGCATTGAATTTGCTCTCTAGCCGAGCAATATGCTTTTGCGCGTATATGCATGATGTATTTATGTTCTCTCCCGCGACTCCCACGAAATACTTGCTGCACTTCGAGATGGAACACATTTTTGTTATGGGCTGAGATGGCATTGTGGATAATGGAAAATTATTCTCACGGCTGTACCGAGTTTTATATGATCAAAACCGTACGGATCATGTTCTTGTGCTTCGATGAATTATATTTATAAGTTTAAAATAAGAAATTACTCAGAAAAATGTGTAGGATAATTTTTCTTCTTGTGCAATCATTGCAATTGAGCGTGCCGTTTAACTAATTTTTAACAATATCATGGTGCACAGTAACACCGCGCGATTTATTTTAAACACTCGCACATGCAAGGATAAGTGAGCAAACTGAACCACATAATGTATCGATATGTATAAAATAAAGTACGCCGCAGTTGTTAGGTGGCCCCATAGAGTGTCGTCGCGACTGAAGGACCTTGGCGGGGATTGGAGCCGGGCTATTTGGCATTTTAAAAGGGCACAATCTCGCAAACACACGTTCCGCGCTGACATGTTTGCGCGGCAGCTGCGCGCGGCACTTTAACTCGCCGGAACTGCGTGTAGCATATACATATAACAGGTTCGACGCGTCGTCGTGTCCTAGTATTAGCCAAGCCCTCCTTGCATTCTCAATTGATTCTGACACGCGCGCGCCTGTGTGTGTGTGTGCGTGTGTGTGGCTGTGTGTGTCGCGGCGATGCCTGACGATTACCATACTTGTATACACACGACCTCTCGCCCGCGATCTATTTGCTTAGGCGCGACTTGTATATATATATATATATATATA
>UELV01118340.1:0-15580 GCA_900490015.1 Megastigmus stigmatizans | reverse complement strand
GTCTGGGTCCGTCGGGCACCAGGCTGGGCTTATTTTGTCCAACGCTGACTCTATTTTATTGTAGTCTTTTTGATGGTTATGAGGAGTGTGATTAGGATTAATTTTAACCCATTTATTTTTGAAAATTTTACATTTGTCCCATACGTATTTTGCACTTGTTCTCATATCTATATTTTGAGCAAAAGTTTTGTAATTTTCTCTACATTTGGTCTTAAAAGTTTTACTTGCAATTGCGCATCTTTTTTTGTATTCAATATAATCCGTATTTTCACTAGTGTGTTTCCATTTTAAAAAAGCACATTTTCTTAACCTTTTGGCCTTATCACACTCCTCATCCCACCAGGGAACTGGATTCCTATGTATTCTATTATTTACATTTATTTTTTTTGGTGTATGTGTTGTTATTGCATTTGTTATAATTTCAATAAGTTTATCATATTTTTTATTCGCTTCATAATCATCATATTCAGCTGACATAAAAAAAGGAAATGCATTTTCTAAATATTCATTTACTGCTATCCAATTAGTGCGCACTGATCTATGTCTGAACGTTTTGTTACGATATATGCTCTTATCTACATTTATTTGTATATGTACGGGGAAATGATCAGAGCCCCATGTTTCGTCTTCTACTTTAACTTCAACTTTCTCAGTTGCAATGGTATTTGTGAATATTAAATCTAAATTGGAGAATTTTTTTGTAGCTTTGCAGTAATGTGTATGAGTATCAAAATTGTGCAAAATTAGATTAGAGTTATTTATGCTATTATATAAAAGTTCACCTTGACTATTGTTTGTTTCGCAGTTCCAACTGTTATGATGGGCGTTGAAGTCGCCCATGAAGATAGTGTGTTTATTGCTTTGAGCATTGTTTATTAATATATCCCATTGCAATTGAGTAAGCTGACCAGGCGCTCTGTAAGAGCATATTATAGTATTAATAAGTTAAATTTTTTCATCTATTTATTAGAAGGCTTTTTAAGTAGCTCTTCTATTATCATCGTAAAAATTAATTGTAATAAAATTTCATAAGAATCACTGACATTATATTGATTGACATCTCGTACAGTGTCAAAAAAGTACATTTACAATAATAATACACAATAGCTATCAACTTTGTGATTTCGTAGAAGTATATCTGAAAATGAGTACTTAAATTGGACCTGACAACTTAATAGAAACGAACATGTAAAGTGATTTTTGTGAATCTTGCAAAATGAATGAATGTAAGAACACAGCAAGATTCTCTAAAAGATACCGTCCAAGAAATCGAAATTAATCCATACCAAAACTTTCGCTTTTTGATAATCGATGGTAACATTGACTTTATCTGGACAGGAAATTTATCCCTTTACACGTTATAAATCAATGTAAAAAGTAGTTTCCCCTGCGCATTGCATAGGAAGTGCAAAAATCCAACGCTTAATTACCTAGACTAGCTAGCGATCCTGTACCTTACAGCCAACATCCAAAGCGCCATTGTTGTGCATTGATGATCTAAAGAAAAAACGAAAACACGAAAATCTAAATTCACGAAAAAAAAATCTATGCTGGCATAAAGGAAGAATGTTGTTCCTCGCAGGTGTGGGAAATGGTTGTGTGCAAGTGGGCGATGGTGAAGGTTAGGGAGAAAGTGTGCACATATATACGTACACGATACGAGAGCTGGCGAATTCAAGGCAACGCGTCTTTATACGCTTTTCCCATTCAATTAAATGATGCATTCATGTACGCGCCTTACGCTCTTTAAAGGTGGAGGTGAAATTTGTCCGCGCGCTCGCGCACGTTATTAATGTAGAAATAAACAAGATCGCAATCGCCTTTACAATGCGCTTCCAAATAAAACTGTTTCTCTCTCTCTATCTCTTTTTTTGCTCAGTTTCTTCTCGGCCGCACCGCGAGATTCGCGATGCTGCGTGTAAGAACTCTAACTACACTTTGTTATATGCGATAGTAATGAATTGCACCATTTGTACGTATACGCGAGTAAGTGTAGGTATTCAACGGTATAAATTCCAAAATCGTTAATTACCGAGTTCTAAATCTTTATGAAATGCTTAGGCTAGATTCCATGCGATGATTAATGTTGTGTCAACGAGTATTAAGAAATTATCGAAATCGAAAACAATCAAAATTAAGAAATAATAAAATTACTGTGAATAAAAGTTAATGTCTGTTTTTACTTGACAAAATGTATATATATTTGCTTAATGTATAATTGTGGACAGTAATAATTAAGAAAAATTTAATAATGTTTTGGATATTAATTTCTAAAACAGGAGTGTGATTCATTTGAAATTTATTGAACATTTAATCATACTTTGTATAATTTTAAGGATTTATACTGTATAATATACATTTTCTAAAAGGCATTTAAAAAAAAAATTAATTTTATTAAAATAAAAGTAAATTAAATATTATAATAACATTCTAATAGCTATAAATTTTCTAATTGAACAACTTTTCATATTCTATACAATAATCATCATTCCATTGGATATATATCCACGAATATATATGGAACTATTTTGTAACAACATTAAAAAGTCAAAACTGATTAAGAAATTGTCAGACCTTGCTCAATTATGTATAACGATTAAGCGAACCTCCCTATTTTTTTCCCTTACCAACTTTTTCAATTATCTAATAACCCATTAAGTGTACATTCGTCTCCTACGAAGAACTGCGGCGGTCAAGTCATTTATAATTAGCCTCGGCGAAGAAACTGAAAGGATGCGAGAGACGTATGTCCGTAGACGAATCGATGATCGCCTCTCTCTCTCCCTCTCTCTCTCTCTCTCCTCTTCTCGAAGACGAGTCATAATTCATGTGCGTGACCGCGGAAACTTTCCTGCTGCGTCGCGGCAGGATCTAATTAATAGTAAATGAATAACCCGTGCATTTTACCCGACTCGCGTGTGCGTGTCAGCGTATGCGCCATGACAGGACTTGTCGAGAAGTCCGTATAATTTTTTCAACAAGTCTCGGAACTTTTTTCGCATGTGTTAAAAGAAAACGTACGACGCCACAGACACACACGTCTACGCGCTGAATACAATTAATAATTATTATTGGATGAGAATATGGGATGGGATGTGAGCGTACCCGCGACGCATTGATGGAATTGATGCGGCACAGGCAGGACTTCGATAAGTTAAAGGGCGTATAAGCGAGTGCTTGAGAGCTGAATAATGATAATGGCACGCAAGAAAAGGCAGTTTTGCAGTGTACCTTGATTCTTAAGATTGTCAGTGTAGTTTACTGATGGAAGAGTATAAATTGTTGAATAAGACTGCAATGTTTCAGAGTTGTTACTGATTATGTCGAAATAATTTTCAAAAAGACAACTTTTGTTGGTTACGTGCGACTCGTAAAACACATTTATGGAGATTAAAGAAAAATGGAATATTCTAAAGATAATTGCTGTTATCATCTAATGAAAACTTTTTAAAAAAATTTCACATAATTTTCTAGTGAAAGAAATATTTGTGTAAATCAACTAAAGAATTATATGCATATTAAAAAGTAGCATAGTTATATGTACATAATAAGAATTTCTATTTTCGTTTGCTTAAAATAATGCAATAATTCATGGGAATATAAGTTACGCAGATAAAAATATAAAGTTATTTATTCACTATCTGAATTCTCGTTCAAATTTTAGTATCGTACTATACTTGTGTAAATCTTTCGATAGTTATCATATCCTTATATTTGGATATCTGATCGTTACATTCACGCAGATTCAATAGATGACAAGTTGAAGTAATTGGAATTTCTTTTTTATATCTTTAACGATTGTGAAAGAAGATACAAATTAATATGTTATTATATACTAATAAATTGTTGCAGTTTTATTATTAATATATAACAAATATTGTACATAAAAATAAATATATCATTATCACTTAGCCAAATTCACATAAGTAAATTACAAAATTAGTTTTATTTTACAAATATCATTAAAAAGTTTTATGACACTTCTAATTACTGGTATTCTATACCCTTGGATACTTCACCCTTCAGCATACTCTTAATGAATTGCAAATGATATGAAACTCTCGTAAAAAGTTCTGGTAGTTTGGAGTTGCAGTTGCTGGGTCTATTTAGCACTCCTATGATTTCTTGATCATAGACAAGAGGATCACCACCGTCACCCTGTTAAAAAACAGTACATATGTATGTTTATATATATATAGACATATGAAAATGTTTAAAAGGACTAAATGCAAGAACAAAAAGGATAGGGTATAATAATGTAAGTGTAACAACTGTTGGTTCAAGTTCAAACTTACATAACAAGTGTGTCCTTCCTTAGCGAATGATTTCGTGCAAATGCTATCATAAGTCAAGGAAAGCAGTTTGGAGGACTCGGCGCACTCTTGATTGCTAATCACAGTGGTTTCCAGGGACTTGAAAGCACTGCCTTTTGGCTTAACTTCAACCTCATTAGCGTTATGGTTACCGTATCCAGCAACTACTGCTTGCTTGCCATCATAACTATTGTCCTGCAGGGGCAGGTGGACTTTCTGTAGACGCTTGGGGTCCGATAAGTCGAAGGACCCTCTAATCTTTAAAGCAATGGAACCATCAAATTAAGCATCATGAAAACCACAATTCGTTAATTCTGAACTGGGCTAGCCCTCACCTTGAGCACAGCAATGTCGTGCTCATTGCGCCTGCTCACACCGTTAAAGTCCTTGGAGTACATGATGCTGGCAACCTGTCGGTAGACCCGGCCATCCTCGTGTGCTTCTTCGGGAGCGGCATCGTTTCCAGCTCGCACCTTTAGATCCTTACTGCGGCTTTCGTCCACGCAGTGGGCGGCCGTGAGCACGAAGCGACGGTCGATTATTGCACCACCACACACGTAATGGTAATCGCCATCATCTTGACGCTTTAGAATCGCTACGTGGTAAGGGTAATCACTGGGATTGCGAACCGTACCACCGTTTATTCGTGCAGAGCGAATCCCATTTTCGGTTGCTGCAAACAGAGCAGAGGATTCTTTTGGTACAAGACTTTTTTCAGGTTTCGGAGGGAATTATTAAGCAGTTCCTTAGAATTTTTCTTATTTAGATTTCAAATGAAATTTTGTCTTACCATAAAGGGAAGAACAATCATCGAGTGATAATTAGTGACACTAATTAAGTAATTTGGTCGTATGAAAAAATATTATTATAAAAATGTTTCATTGAACTTTTGAAATCAAAAGTTTTTTAAAAGTGTGCTTCATTAATAGATTTGAAACTTACCGCTAATCAATTGAAAGCTAATAGAGATGCTAACGATGGATAATAATAATTTGCAGCGTAACATGGTCAATAAATGAGGAAATCCTATTAAAATAAAAGTTGGAAGAGCCAATGCTGGAGCGAATAACTGAAAATCAAACTGATACTTAAATACTTAATTTCTTCTCTATTGAGTTAGCGTTATAAAGACACGAGAGCACCGAGAGGAAAGAATCAAAATAACATTTGTCTTCAAAAGACACACGATCTTTCCAAGCCAATCAAAAAGTCGCAGGCAATTAAGCTAATCGACAAAAAATGCGTCAATTGCTTCTGACGACAATTAAACCGTTTTCTTCAATGACTCAGTTAGATAACATTTACGAGGGTAACACTTGCTAACGATAAAACATGTTATGAAATATGTAAAGATGAGAATGATGAATCGGGACAAATAGGAGCAGATACATATGTAATGATTGGGAAGACGCGTGCAAGAAATTCAGCAAGTTTTGAAAAAACCCGCAAATATTTTACTTGGGCGCTATAATTAAATTTTCGCTAAACATATAAATCGAATCTGGCAATCATCCACGTGCCGTTTTTGGAACGATTCTCCTTTCACTTAAATAAACATAGCATATGTCAGAAATATGAAAATAAAACAAGCAGTGAATTAAATAACTATTACTGTACGAAGCATTACTGTACATAGCATGTACAGTTGAAGAAACGATTCAAGAACATCCTTTGGAAACTTAGAAACGTTTCCCGGAAAATTGCAAAACGTAAAAGAAACGTTTTAGACACCTGGAAATGTCCGTTTTTGGTGTCTCAAGGAATGTTTTAGAAACCTTTGTGAAATGTACGAGTATGAATTATAAAGTGCCTTTCGTTACGCTGCTGAAATGTTTAATATTTTTAAAATTTTTAAAATTGACAAACAAAAGCTCAAGTTTGAGGCTCTGCTGGCGATGGCGATCAGGATATTTTTTAAAAATGAAAAAAAAAATTTCTGGGTCTCAGATGTAACGTTTCTGAAACGTTTCTTCCACGTTTTTGCAATTATCAGAGAAATGTTTCTAAGTATCCAAAGATACGTTCTAGAAACGTTTCATTAACTTTACTTGCTATGTGGGTCCTAACTATTTTCGACCATGAAATAATAAAGCTAATTCATAGAATTATCTTTTCTGCAAGAACAATGATAACAACAAAATGATAGAAGGCTTGACTTTTATAATGCCTTACGTACGATTAATTATATTTAATGAAATGAAACGAGTTTAAATCATATACATAAATATTCAGCAAATATTTTTCAAGTTGAATACTAATTCATTTTTAAACATTGCACTGAAATTATTTTTTCACAATTCATTAACATTGCACAAGATAATTTGATTCTGTTAAAGTATAATTTAATTAGCTAATTGTTCATTGATAAGCACTTTTTAAATATCGCACTCAAAGTGTGTATGAAAGCTGAAACAAATCTGAGTGTTTAAACATAAATCAAGTTTCTGAGTCAATAAAAAACATCGCTACCAATTCATTGGCATTTATTAGCTTTCACAAATTTAACCGTTTATTTCAATAACTGAACCATTAAAAATTAAAAAAAAAATGCAAACTAGATTTACAAATTGAAAAATCGGTTCAGAGGTTTCTATACATCTAATTTCACATCTTTTTTCTGATAAAAACACAAAAATTTGAAAATAAAATAGATGCTATCGTTCCAGCTTCTTATTGATGAAACGGCTAAAAAAGAAATCGATCGTCAGAGAACCAAGGAAGAGCAATTTATTTAACAACTAAAAAATTAAAAATTAAAAAAAGAAATATTGAAAATCCGTGTAAAACTATGTACAACTGTAAAAGCCATTTCGCCAAACGCACACCTTTAAAACAAGTCAAATTTCTCTAAGTACTTGTTTTCTTATAAACTACTCAATAAGATCATTTGAAATGAATTTAGATCTTATCTCAGTAAACAACTAACTGAAATGTTATTGAGTTATCTCATTCTATTCAAAAAGTATAAACTTACATATAAATCTTCACTTTGTTGTAAATAAAAATGAAACGAAACAAGATAATTTAAACTTTCTTTTTTCAGGTATAGGTATAACCTATAGAATATTATTATATATATTGTAATAATTGGATATTATATTTTTATAGAATAACAAAAAATCTGTCTATTTTTTTGTAAATAAAAAGATTTTAAGAATTACAAATTACATGCAATTTTATTGATATCAAAAAAGAAAATATATGTCTAATCATTTTCCAAGAAGAACAACGTACTCAAATTTTAAAATGATCGGTGTGTCATACTCTGGCCGTTCGATTTTAGATGGATTTCAGATTATAATGATAAAAAATATTGTAGATTTTTAGGTATTCCAAAAATGTTCGTAGGCATAAAGTAATAGTTTGATTTGATTAAAGATTAATGTTTTAAACTTTATTAGTTTCTCGGATTGAAATAGATTTCAACCGATAAAAAATTTTAAGGAAGAATTAAGTATCTTTTACTCAAAACATATAGTTTAAGTAAATGAAGTACTAAAACGATGAAGTATTCAATTTAACAAGATTGTGATTAAAAGAACATGATTAAAAATGATAAATCAAAATTATTGCAACTTCATTCAATAGTAAAACAAGTAAGTTGAATTGAAATTTTAGATGTCTGAGTGTAATTTATTCTTTTTTCATTTATTTTTTTTTCTTTCTTATTTTCTCTTTAATGCGAACGAAAACTAGTGGTTATAATTAGAACATATTTAAGCTTAGAATTCTATAAATAAACATTTATATGAATATGTATATATATATACAAGTTTTAACGGTATTACACATTTATTAAAGCCTCCCGCCATGTAACCGTTGCTCCGAGTGCATATTAATATATTAACGGTGCCTTATCAGACGTTAAAATGCATAATACCTTCTTCATAAATGAAATTGAATCCGAAAATGCTAGAGGTTTATGACTATAGTATTTTAGAAAGTTATTTATAGGATTTTAACGGCAAGGATCATCTGGATTCCTGCAGCTGTAACAAGATTGACTAGTTTGCTCTTATTAGTCAACTAATCGAATTAAAAAATATTAGAGCCATCGATAAAAATCGCGCGAAGGAAAACAAATAGTAAGTAATTTATATTGTCTACCATCAGAAAATAAGAACGTAGAAACAAGAAGATAGAATTTTTAAGAATAATGCATTCTTATATTTTTATTTTAAAATTGTGACTCGTCTTTTTTAGAGTAACAATATAAGTACTTTAGATCAAATAGGCATTTTAATTCTAGAGCTAAATGAATACCTAACTTAATTAATAGTCAAAAATTATTTGACATAGAGGTAATCTTTAATATTTAGAGGATAAGTGGGTTCTATCTTATTCCAAAACTAAATTATTTTGAAATTAGTAAACCAAAAAAATCCATATTCTTAAAAAGTTGATGTTTTTCTACTTCATCCGAAATACCAAACGCTCATCATTTTCAAATCTGAGTACTATACAATATCGATGAAATATGAAAATCAAGGCAAAACGTAAATAAAAAAAGTAATAATCCGCTCGGGGCGGCAGTAATAACCGTTCACAGACGCAATAGTGGCGCCCCCTCGCGCCGGAGCCAATTAGAAAAAAATCAAATCGTCACGCGCGACGTCTCGGATAATCGAGCAAAAAGAAAAAAGGGAAGAAGAAGAAGAAAAGCGAGTTGAAATAGCAGCGCGACGAGAGAGGCGCTCATCGGCAGGTGGAAAAGAGTCTCGCATCGATCGGCGCCTGATAAGGCAGAATCTCTTACGCTCTCGCGCCAAGAAAATTCTGCCCTCGACGTTCCGAGCGCAGCGCCTACGCGACGCTTCTCTCTCTCTCTCTCTCTCTCTCTCTCTCTCTCTCTCATCTCTCGATGCGCGTAAGAGATAACACACACGAGGGTATAGATGTATAAAAGCCTCCGAGCGACTCGGCTACTACCATACACTGAGGCGATGGTCGTCTTAACCGATTTTTACCTTTTTGCATTTGTTTTCACGGCGGATATATACTTCCTTTTGCTCGGCCTTTCTTATTGTTACCCTGCAAGCTCAAGTAAAGATTTTTAGGAACTGTATTTGCTATTTTTTCGATTTTTCCTGCGCAAGGATTGTGATCTGGTTTATTAAAAATCTGTTGACTTCTCTCAAGAAAAATTTACATTTTCAATTACGTCCAAGTAAACTAAAGAGAAATTGCTTTATATGACTATATGGTGGGCATAATTACTTTTCTTTTTACATGAAACAATAACCTTATTATGTTGGAAAGAAGGTATTTAATCCAGTGAGTGTCAGAGTAACTGAATGACCACTATAGATACAAAAGTATTCTTTGATTGAAGACGAATCTTAATTTTCTCTGAAATGAATGTCATGAAATTCAATTGAAGATACAATAAATTTTGTCAGAAGGGTTTTTCGACTTAAAAGGAACAGCTTCGACTGAGAAGGATGTTCCTGACATACGTTTGGGATATTTTTCTAAGTGGTGCAAAGGTTCCCTTTTAGTTTATTTAAACGAGATATTTTATTAATAAAAAAAAAGCAAATCTTATCAAAATTCAAATGAACAAGCAACTGCGTAAAACATGAAATCGTCAATGTAACATTATAATGTCATAAGGCGAGAAGTTGATCTCAAGATAGAAAGTCGATAAGCGCTAATGAAGGACGATGCGGTTTATAAATGTAGCTGATCTGCTCTCCCTTTCAGTTCTTGCTCTTTTATTCTCATCAGATTTCCGATAGAGGAATAGTACTGATTCATATCTGCGCACTGCGGCGCC
The DNA here is from genome assembly GCA_900490015.1 of Megastigmus stigmatizans. Taxonomy (NCBI): domain Eukaryota; kingdom Metazoa; phylum Arthropoda; class Insecta; order Hymenoptera; family Megastigmidae; genus Megastigmus; species Megastigmus stigmatizans. The sequence continues at coordinate 5,491 of UELV01118340.1, read as the reverse complement.
CTGCATAATGGATGCAAATTGCAAAATCCTCGCTAGTCATTACGGACGATTAAAGACGCGAAATATATAGATCACGATAAAATGAACAAAAATTATCCAGTTCCTCACTCCTGGTCATACACTAACCCGGTGTTTCGCGATAAAGTCGTAATTTGATATTCGCTAAGGTCTTGGATGGGTTTACACGGAAACTCATGCTGGTTTACATGGAAGTCTTTTTTATGGAGGGTGCACAAAATAGACATTTCCTGGATCACGAACCTTATAAGGTAGAAAAAATTTAACACCAAATATAGCGATCATGGTATTCATTATCATAAATATACTTTTCTTATTAATAATTCTATGAGGTGAATGTCCCAATTTCTATTCACTTAGGCCCCAATTCTGCTAACATTGTATGTTGTCTAGTATAGGTGTTGTATTTACTTCATGGCCTTATAAGTAATACTTTTTAATTGATTGAATATTTCTGAGGATTTTTTAATAGTTTAGAAATACATTTGATATTTGTAATAACATAAAAAACACGAAGTGTGTAGAAATACGGACGTGAGTAGAAATTAGGATATTCATCTTACATGTATTTAAACTGCAATTTATATTTTTTATAAAACATCAAGAGTAAAATCCAATAGAAAAGCTTAAAAAATGTATATGCATACCATTTACTGAGTCTTGCCTGCTTACCATAAGAACCGGTACATCCATTTATTGCGCTCCACTTATTGTGTCCTATGTAAATGCTTATGTTCAATAATAGTAATAGTCATCACTACAATTACCCTACATAGTCGAGTTTAAAGAAATCATAGAGTAGCGCTGAAATTTGAAAAGATACTGATTTAAAATTGTTATTTACTGTTATAATAAATTAATTTATACTGTGTTTGTTCTATTGAACTATTAAGTTTGGCTACGTGTATATCCAATGTATTTTGTTAGGTAATTGTATACGTATTTAATTTTTATCTAAAGTAAACATTTTAGAAAAGGTTGTCGAAAATAAATGTTAAAGATGTTTAAAAATAAAGTACAGATTTAAATTTATTTATTTTTAGTCGACATAAATATGAACTATTCTTCTGTAACATCACATTTTTTAACTTCATTAATTTAATTAATTTAATATGAACATTTAATTATTAATTTAACACACGGTAACATTTTTAATTTATTTAAATTAATTTACTATCATCGTCTTAGCGTAATTAAATTATCATTTAGTATGAAGCTATTTTATTTACGTACGCTGTAAAATAAATAAAATATTATAGTATATCATTTTAGTTATAAATATAATTTTCAGTATTACATATATTTATATACTGTCAACAGTAGTCAGAAATTTTTGGTACGCATTCTTTTATTTGAAAATTTTTAGCACGTCGACCTCGTGTACTACGTTGCACTACGGTTGACCATTTTCGTCTCCGACTAATATTTTTAGTAAGTGCCGACACATTTCTTTTGGGAAGTTTTTCCAACGTTTTATATATATTATCAGCTTTATCAATTCAAATATTTAAATGTTTTATCAGTTATACACATCCATCTGTATTTTTTCCTATCATTTCTAAGGAATCGTTTTTCTGCTGCAAAAAATATTTAATTATTTTCAATTATTTTGTTATTTTATTCTAAAAATAAGAAAAAAAAATGTATTATAAACCTTTTTCGAAATCGTTGTTATCGGAAAATTTTGTTTGGAGGGTATCCTCGTCGTACATTTAATTACATATGAAATTTAAAATTATTTATATTAAAGTACTTTTCTAAGTATCTCTTTATAATAGGTGAGTTCTTATTGTAAATGTTTTTTTTATTATTTATGAATAAAAATCTTTGTTTCAGTTTGGGAAGCAGAGACTAGATGAAGTTATTTACGTATAAGTGCAATAAATTTACCTACTTAGCAGCAGTCGATGGCTTAGGCTGGCTCTGAAATTCGTGAATGTCTATCTCGAAATCTTCATCTTCGAATCTTTCTCTAATTGGTCTTTGTTCAAGCTCATTTCATGACAAATTTTCTTGAAGAAACAACATTTTCAAATAATATTGTTAATTTTATAACGTAGTACTGTTTAATAAGAACGTTTTTTATTTATTTAATATGATAACACCTATGGTGGTCACGATATTTGCAAATTCCTAATAAATAACTTTGATATCTGCCTAGTATTGTCCAAAAACAAGAGGTGCATCCGAAATTCCAGCTAGATGGATATCCACCTACAATGACAGCTGGAATTCTAGCTAGTTATTTTCAATTGACATTAATGCTTCATAAAATAATTCTATATTTATAAATGATATAATTCATTATAAAATTTATAAATATAGAATTAATTAACATTTTATATTATATTCTGTTGATATCAATAATTTTTCATCTCTTCATTTCAAGATGTACCAAAATATGCATAATAATAATAATCACAGGCCCACAAAAAAATCAAAAGTTTTCTGTTCCAAAGACTAGACATATGCATCCTTATGTATTTTGACGCGCTGAATCCTTTCGAGATATGGCAATTTGAAATTTGAAAATGTATCTAAAAAGCAATCAAATTTATCAAACAGTTGTAGAGTTGAATGTTTGTGAATTTTAAATAGCCATATCTCAGAAATAAAAAATCGCATATGGATGATTCAAAAAGGATTTTGAAAGGCATAACTAGTGCTATACAATATCACTTACTAAAATAATCAGGAAAAACTTTTAGCCTTGTTTTTTATGATATGTCAATATTTTTGTAATTTAGTATATCTCAAAATTATGACGTGATGGACTAATTTTGAGGCCAGATTCGGATATAGCGCGACAAAATACATAAGGATACGTATATATTTAGTCTTTGGATCAGGCATCTTTTGTTTTTTTGTGTGCATGTGTAATCTTACACTCTTAATATCGGTTGATTGTAGAAGCCTTCTATTGTGAAATTGTGCTAAGTTTATTCCATTTTGATCCTTTTCTGATTCAAGAAGAATTAGTCTTCGTTTAAACATCTCTTTTGAACCAATTTGATAAAAAAAAAAAACATTTTTGTGAGCGCACTTAATATTATTTTTAAAACCTAATTAATATATTAATATATTTCCAGCTGGAATTCCAGGTAGATTCCAGGTGGATTCCACTGGATTCCACTGTAAGTGGACTACTACCTTGAATCTGCACAGTGATGCATGTTTTTATATAAACATAATAATATTGAAAATTAATAAATTTCAAAATTAATTTTAATTTCTTTCTTATTTATTCTACTTTTTTAAAATTGGTATTTAAATAAAAAGCTTTGTCTATAAATTTTTTTTACTAAATAAATTTAGCAAGATCTCAGCCGTACATTAGCAAAACCTCATCGATATCTCTGCAAGGTCTCAGCAAAAGTTCTCTTGCTAGATATAGAGCGACTTCAGCAATAACTTGAGCTATACCTCAAGCAATACATCAAGCAAAACTATTTCCCATACCTCAGCCATACTTACTATATCTACGCGGAATAATTTACTTACTTTTTGCAGATGTTTCATTTCCCCACTAAGCTTTAAAGATCAGTTTGTATACACCTCTCAATGGTATTCAAAATACATCATTCTCAGAAAACATCTGCTGTAGCTTTGTATCCATCGCCAAATTAGTACGTTTCCATATACACAGTAAATGTGCACACGGATGTACAAGTAGAGAGAGGCATCAATTTCGCGAATACACACATGCGTCGATGCTTATGGACGTTTATTTTTTTTATCTCGTTTTCTCACCTTCCTCGATCTGTCATCGATTATCGGTTATACACCCGATGCTCCCTTTAACAACTGATGGGATTCGCATGCGATGTCGAGGCGGTGCAAATATCATATCGAAAACCTAATTCAGAAAGCGATCAGTGATGTTTATCGAAAGTATAATTGTTCAATCGATCCCCGCGTACTTGCTTACCAGCAGGAGAGTTTTGCGGAAACTCTTATTCTTCTTTGTGCTTAATCACTGGGAATCGAGGAGGCATGTAACGAAAGCTTGTACGTGCACCTCGTAGATCATGATGCACGGATTTCATGAATGCAATAGTACTGATATTATTTGTTTGCGAGTGATTAAGCAAGTTGCAGTTGAAACTTTATATTCTAAAAGTTGATCGAGATCGTGAAACAGTTAGAAATCATACTAAATGGTGCTAACATACCACTAACTTTTGAAAATATATATGAGAACGTAAAGTAAAAGAAATCGTTGACTCGACCCATAATGTTTACAAGTGAGAGTTACTAAATCAGTAAACTGATAATATTCCTTATTTTCAGTTAGAAACATTATTGTTGATTACAATATAGACAAACTTATAGTCTATAATTACAATAATAATAATGTCAACATAATGAATTCCAAATTATAGTAAAGAAAACTATTATATTTTATAGTTGCGTAAATGTATAGTTTTTTATTTAAACAATGTTATAGAACTTTAATTCCATTTATAATCTTGAAACATCCTCTGGTTTAAATAAAAATGAATCAAGTCACGATCCTAATGAAACGAAATATGATAATTATCCATTCAATATTTGAAGCGTTTGATAGCAGTGCATCCGTACGATTGGTCTAGCCAATATATTTTTTAAAATAAAAGCACGTACTATTAAAAGATAATTCCATATGTTTTTCATCAATTCCTCATGCACAAGCTGCAACAGATAAAAATGTTAAAAAAAAATTAAACCCTACGATAGCGACACAATGTGCATAGGCCAGTTCGCCGTTTTGGTATAACTATATATCTACGCTATCCTTATACGCACAATTATCGCTTGCGGTATTGGGGGCAAAGGACTCTTGGAGAGGTCCGCGCCCCGAGGGATAATATTGTACGCGGGCCGTTAAATATGCCCGACGCTTTCATAAATCAACGGATACAGGTTGCAGCTCGACTCGTCATGCATGGGTCGGGGCATCGTTCTCAAGTATTTGTTACGTAACGCAAAAAATACGCTATATTCACGTGGCATTGTTGTTAATCGTAGTGTAATGCAATGCTCCAGATGCATTGTGAATTATTATCATTTTTTAAGTAAAAAGATAATAATTCGTGATGCACCATATGAAACATTTTTTTTAAATATTATGTGACGTTTAACGTAATACTAAATCGCGTAAGAATTACTAAATATCAATTTTTATTTTGCTCTTATAGTAGGAACTTGAATCAAACGTTAAGTACATCAATCGTTAAATTAGTTATTCCAAAAGATTGCCTCCAGACTAGTTTTTTTGGATATTCATCAAACTATATCTCACTACTTGAAATTGTAATCAGATTATGACTAAATACAACATCCACACTTCTCTATCAATCCAAAACGAGTTCGAAAGAACAGGTCAAAATACGCCGGATAAGATCTTTCCGAAATTTTTCAAAACCTTCTTTTTAGTTGTAAAAGAGCCCTCTATGAAGTTGTCTGAAAAATTACTTATTAAATTTTGAGCTTT
>UELV01118337.1:0-14723 GCA_900490015.1 Megastigmus stigmatizans | reverse complement strand
GCGCTATAGTTATTGATTCTGCTCCCTGTAATAAAATTAATGCTTATTAGTATATTTTATTATTGTGTAGTCGTATGACTTAGTAAATTTGTACATACCATTGATTTTTTAAATAAATATTCATAGTTTTGGTTGAAATCGCGGCGTGACTCGTGAGTAATGTCCAAGAAATCTTCAAAATGGCGCGACGCCGTTTACCGCGCCGCGCGTCTTCCCGACTGAATATTACTACGAATGTAGCATTTTTACAAAGTCAGTGCGATTTTACAATTCGCTTGTAATATTACAGTTGGTAGAATTACTACTTTCAAAGTAGGTAATTAAAGTGTCCAACGTTCAGAGTGGAAAATTTACAATATTATAGTAATTTTGCTAAAATGTCTTTGCGTATTTACAAAAACGTTGTAAAATATCAATAAAATTGCAAATTTTTGATCTTGTAAGTAGTGATTTTACTTATTCAAGTGTGTTTAATTTTACTATAATCATGTAAATTTACACAGGTCTTTTTTACAGTGTAAGACAGACGACTTTTCTCCGTGTACAGTGTACTCGCAGGCATCGCAGGCTCTCCAGAAAAGAAAAGAGGAGCAAGGGAGACTCGTTTCACTCGTTCCGAGAGAACAACTGTGTGCTATTAGCCCCTGCTTGTCTGACTGCTATAACCAGCGGGCTGTGCTGCTCCGATTCGTACACCAAAGCTGGCCTTTAAATTTCGTGTGTTGCTGCTCTAATTTTCCAAAAGGGCTGAGCATGACTGCGACTGACTCTCTGCAAAATTAATTGGTACAGACGTAAGAGCCTGAGTATCGTGTGCAAAAAAGGAAACGAAAGGACTTTGTGGATTAAAATGACTCAGACTAACAGGTTAGTTTGTGTTTACATGACTCTCTTTTACTCCATGATTTTTCTATATTCCTACGGTGATTGTCAATGTACTGTTGTTGGTGAGTATCGGTCAGGCCTTTCGATTTCTCAACGGGGCAAACAAAAAAAGTGCGTCTTCTTTTTTCGTATGCTGATAAAAGAAATTCGATGATCAAATGGAATGTTTAATAAAATATGGTTGGGGCTGGGTACTTGAATTTGGAGAGGTGGAATTTTGTTGAAAGTTGCCTTGTCAAGGTCGTTTTTTTATTGTTATGTTATAAGATAGTAACTAATGTTGTTATATCACACAAGCTTATATATTTGGAAAATTTTTAAGCTAATCTGTACTGATTATCATACATGTCATATGACATGGACAGCTTTATTGACATTTATTTTTATAATAAATTTTGTAAAATTTATTTAAGTAATATTTCAGTTTTTTATTTTATCTGTTATATTAATATTTCATGGATAAAAAGATAACTAATTTATTAAGTAAAAAGTTTATAAAAATATTTAATTTAAATTTGAAAATAAATTTCATAAACGATTCTAAAATTCAGCATTAAAGTATTAAATAAAATGCAAATAAATAAAATAATGTCAATATTTATTTACATTTGAATGTTAAGTGTACCTAAAAATACAATCTCTTTTCAATAAATTTTTTAACTTTATCGATGATAAATTATTGTTTCAATTGTACATCTTTTTATTTGTATTAAGTAGTTGAAACTTTTTAAATAAATTTTAAATATTCAATATGATTTACGACCTTCATAACATACTTATATCTCGTAAAATTATTCTATTAATATACTGAATTTTTCTATCCATCCTGCATTCTAAATTTCTGATACTCTATTCAACAGGAAACGTGGACGTGATATGGAGGAAGAAAGTGGTGAATTCATGCCTCTAAGCAAAAGAATAAATAACCTGCACATCAATAATCTTTCAGGAGCACAAGAAAGTTCTTCTGACAGATTAGACGCAAATTGGGTCAACCAAAATTTTGTTCCATCTCCTAATCAATCAGAGCCGTCACAAGGTTCTTCATCATGTGATGGCTACAGTTCTAGTCACAGTAGTTATACGATGGAGTATAGACCAGACTTAAATGCTAGTGACAATCCCATTTATTATGAGAACAATAAACTTTTATACAACTTACATATGGAGCGTCGACAAAGAACAGAAAATCATTATTAATATTGTGACTGAAATAGGTGTATGTACATTTGGTTTGAGTGTATGCATGAGAATGTAGGCAAGAAACTGATGTATTTAAGGCAAGTTTAGTAATGTGTAAAAACAATTAGAATTAAGCTGATCGTATGAAAAGATTAAAATATATTTTTATTCAATATTTCATATCAAAAATTTTTTTGAAAGAGTGCCATATTAATTGTATTGGTCTTTAATTAAAATTTTAATTTTTTTCATTTATAAGAAAGTATACCAGTATCATGACAACAATTTTATTTCAACGTGGTAGCTAGTCAACAAAACATTATATTTAATTAAAAAATATAATGCAAAGACAAATCCTTCTGATACTAGTATTTTTCTATTATTTAATTCAATTTATAAAATTAATAAAACCTAAAAATCAATTGTACATCATTAATAAGTTTTTCTATACAAATACTAATTACATAAAATTACATATAAAGAATGTATGCATAAACATAGGAAATACAACATACTTTTGCCAAAAATTTTTATTTGAAATATTGAATGAAAATTAAACGTCTATACATAGAGTATTACAACGGCAATTACAATTGTATAATAATTTCAAATATTTTGAATATATCAATTTGAAATAACAAGAGTTATATTTAATAGAATCTCAATAATTTCAATTACATTTAGTAAAAAAAAAATAACATCGATTCTTTCCTATTCGAAAGTCTGCAGACAGGTGTCAAAGAAACTGGCATAAAACATTTTAATAATGTTAGTTTAAAAATGAATGTTTTTATATTAAACTATTTTTTTACAGTCAAGTGCTAATACTGTTTCAAACCTTTTGATTATTAACATAAAATGATACCATCATTTGAATTATTTTTGCATTTAAATTTAATTTTTTTGTTAAAAAAATATCATAATTAAGGTAAATGACCCAGTGACTGGACACGACTAGTGAATGGACAGCACTAGTATCTGGACGCGTTCGACCAATCACAACCAAGGAAATCATCCAGATACTGGGGGTGTCTAATCACTAGTACATGTTCTTAAGTGTCCATTCACTGGGTCTTTTACCTTACCATCAATGGATAAAGTATAGATGAAAAAAATTATCTGAAAACTTTTTCGAAACTCAGCATAGCGTTTTTTTACTAAAAGTTATATATATTTTATATTTGTCTATTAGTTAATTATCAACAGTATTCAAACAGCTTTTAGACACATAATTGTACACTAGGTTTGTATTAAAAATACATTTTCAGATATGAACATTTTTAAAGCTATAAATTTTAAAAGAAAATAAGTTCAGAAATATATTTTTTGACCATTTGAATAAGTAAAAAGATAGACTAGTAGTAGACATGTATGCTGTGTTGCTTAGGAATTTTTCAGTACAATTGTTAAGTATTGGATGTTGCGTTATTTGCTATGACGTGACTTAAAAGAAGTACAAGCTCATTTGTTGAGCCAGTGATCAATTGCTTTTTATTGATGAATGCGATAAGTATACTTTTTAATAAGTTATACAGGAAAATACACAAATCATTCCTTCATTTTTTGTTAAAAAGCAATAAGAGAGTTAAAATGCACTGACAAATTGAAAGTTGTTATTGCAGATACACATAAGATTCTTAGATTAGAACATTTTTTTCTGCATTTATTTATTTGAATTGCAATCAAGACTTATTGATTTTTACTTACTGATAAAATTTTGTGCATAATAGATGATAAATGAAAATAATCACTAAATGTCTTATGAACATATTGATTTGATCATTATGAATGACACTGTATTTATTATAAATATTATAAAATTAGAACAAACAAACCAAATACATACCTGAAATATATCAAATTATTAAATGATTTTTAATGAAGGACATTTGAGTTTAATTCTTTCTTAGTACATATGTATTTGTAAATGACCATATTTATATTTTTGATTTTTATTTTTTCTTTACTTTTATATCAAGTCAGGTTAATTAGGTCTGAATTGAAACAACATACGTAACAATAGACCAGAAAACAAAAACCAGAAAAACTAAGAATTGAAAACAGTTATTAACACATTGGGACTATAATAACTCTGATTTTTTTTTTCAAAACTCAGGTAGCACTAGCTTGATGTTCAAAAATTAAAAATATATTCAACATGATTTTTTTAATAAGAAATTACCAGGATATAATTTATGCAAAAAAAAATTTTAAAATTGAAATGCCTAAAAAAATGAATTTATTAACAAATTACCATGTATAGTGTATAGTACAATTCTACAGTTTTAATGAATGTTTGAACTAGGAATTTTAACCAGTGTATAATAATTTCTCGCAGCTAAATAAAAACAAATGTATTTTCTCTGCTCAAATGGAAGAATTTAAGTTTAATAACTATTATGTCATAAACAATATTAATTACTTATTAATCTATTTTATTTCAAAACATGTAAATTTAGTTGAAATTTTATTTTATGAATAAATATTTTAGACTTAAATTATGTATATGAAAAATTGATTTATTTAATATGTCCCAATTATTACCCCTTTATTTTAATTAATGCATTATTAATAAATTTTAGAAAATCAAAATTATTTAAACAGACTCAATATTTATGTTATACTTAATAATTTCGATGAAATATTACAAATTATAATATTCTGCTATTCTACAATTTATACAGTATTTTTCAAATTTCCCGCTTTTATTTGTGGAACTAAGGACATTCTACAATTCTATATTTTATTTACAGTAAGTACTTATTCTATAAAACCATCGAAATAAAAACGTAAATGTAAAAAGAAAAATACTTCTCGTATTAATTCGTCATTATTTTTAAGCTAAATCAGAAAACAAGTTTATTTTTAAACAAATAGGAACATGGTACCATATTTTGAGATGAGGCCTCGAAATAACGGGTGCCTCGGTGACAGGAGGAGGAAGCGTGCAGGAGCACGGACAGGTGAAATAAATACTCGAGATTAACTAAAAAAAATTTATTCACTGTAAAACAACGATAATTATTGAATCTAGTGAAGGTGCATCATTATTCGTGATCCGTGCACAGCATTGTTGACAATTGTACTATAGTGGTGCGGCCTGCGCGCACATCATCATTGTCCATTTACCATTATTGCAGGTCAATACCGAGTGTTAACACTATAGAGATTGGTTTTTCACTGTTCGAATAGCAGAATAGCTGTGACTTGAATAGACTCTGTATAATATATGTACACTATACAGATCTTCAAGGTATCCCTCAGGTCAGAATCACCAGCTGCCAGCTGTCTGTTTTGAGAATGGGCGCATAGAAAAGTTGGATTATTTGAACATTTGAACCTCTTTACTTCAGGCGCAGAATTTGTCAGTAGTTGTACCTATAATTTATGCTCTTACGAGTCGGTGAACGTGATAATCTGGTGATAATCAGCGGAGGTCTACCGTGTGTTTGTAAACAAAGCACATGCAATATTATCTATTTAATTTTTTTTTAAAGCAAATATGAAAAAGTTTGATAATAGGTAAATGTGAATAAATTGAATGAAGTTTATAACGTTGTAAAATTTTATTAATGTTATTCTTGTTTTTTATTAAACACAATAGGTTATAATAGATGGTACTGGACTGAATTGAAGAATGTTAATAAATTTTCGTATTCAGATTGGGCTGCTTATGAGCTTGCAACCAATTTTTCTGAAAATAATCACAGTAAGTATCAAAATATTTAAATAATTTTGAAAAATATATAAAAAATTACATAATCAATACATACCATTCTGTGTATCTAACAAGGTGATCGGTGGTCAACATCTACATTTCAAGAATGTATAAATACTTATAATAATTATCAATGGATGACTGAATTTTTAAAAAATAGTCTAAATTTTCTCAATGACACATTAAAAGATTTTGGTAAGACTTCAATATCTACAATTATTATTGACAATAATTATATAATTCCACTTCAGACTAGCTATTGTCCAATAGACTAATTATTAATACATACTTTTAAACATTATAATCAATGTATAAGATTATTATCAAAAATACTTGGATTTAATAATTAAACCACCTTCAATTTGATAGAATAGCTTATAATCCTTATTTTTCAGTTTAGCATTAAATTTAGTTTAATATTGTTTCTTAAAGAAATTCTATTCAATTATGTATTATAATTTTAAAAACAAACACTTGGTTATTCATAACTTTTTAAACAAGAATGTTATTTCAATAATTTTAGTTATTTAAATTTTTATTGGTTACTGAAGTGTTCATTACAAAGAAAAAAGTTGTCTAAAATTTAATTTACAGACTTAAAAAATTAATGAGGACAAAACTGACAGGACTACAAAGATGAATATATTAAAACGTAAACGAGAGTCTAGCACTAGTGACATAACAACAGATTTTGGCGAGTCAGGTGAAATGACAAATGAAAAACCTATTAATGAAAGAACGATGGGCTTTGGCTGTGATACTGCATGTCGTTTTAAGTGCCAAAGTAAGATCTCATTTCAAGAACGCAGTGAACTGTTTGCAGAATTTTGGGCGATTGGAGATCATGCCAAACAATGGTACTATTTAGATAAGATGGTTGAAAGTTGTAAGCCAAAAGAAATATCAACTGAATTGAAAAAAAGGAATGTAAAAAATGAAAAGTCACGAACTATTTCACGCCAATATTACTTCATTTTATCTACAAGAAAAATCAAAGTTTGTCAGAAAATGTTCCTCCAAACTTTTGGTAATACTAACATTACAATACTTTAGACTCTAGCAATACCTTGCCCATAAATATTAAATAAAAATTAGAGTCAATATAGTTTTTATATTTTCTTTTAATGTATACATTTTACAATTATTTAATTGATTTAGAAACTTTTAAATTTAAACAGGTATTTCTAAAGTTTGGATTGAAACTATTAGAAGAAAAAAAAATCTTTCTGGTAATTCGGATACCTTTCAGGGCGATATGCGAGGAAAGCATTCTAACAAACCAAAAAGAATATCAACAGCTGTGACGGATTCAGTACATGATCATATCACTGAATTTAGTAGAGTCGAGTCTCACAACTGCAAGCAAACTACAACTCGTGAAATGTACAGGCGGTATAAGAAATGGGCAGTTGAAAGGAACCTTCCAGAAATCGCGACCGAGCATCATTATCGGCATATTTGTAATAGCAGCTATAACAACTTTTTTCATCGACCAAAAAAAAAGAACTTATGTGATAAGAGCGTTGCTATTAACAACCTTAACAATGAAAAGCAGACAGAAGAAATAGAAAATGAAATGACTCCATATCTCAGAAATGAAAAGATAGCACGAGAATCAATGAGATTAGATATAGAAGAGGCCAAACAAAATTCTTTGATATGCTGTGCTTCATTTGACCTGCAAAAAATTCTGAAAAGTGAAATGTCAATAATGTATCATGAAAGAAAACTTACAATATACAATTTTACGATACTTAATTTAGCTAATAAAAAGGGTCACTGTAATATTTGGAATGAAACCTTTTCTAAAGCAGGGGCTAATGAAGTTAGTAGTTGCCTTTGGAATTTCATTTCAGAAAAAAAGACATTCGGAGTCACAGAATTTAGATTTTACAGTGATAATTGCACTGACCAGAATCAAAATCAAATTCTTTTTTCAATGTATGCTAAAGCAGCTGCGGATTTGACTGTAACTATTATTCACAGGTGTGTACTAACAGTTCACCACATATTTGTGTCACAATTATACTGCTTTTTCAAAGAAAAAATTTTACAAGGTAAAATGTAGTTTTATTCGTTTATTGTAAAACTATAATCATTTTATTTATATAAAAAAATTTTAATTTTGAATAATAAGAAAAATCAAATTATACAATACTTACTCTTTATTCTTATTCTACAATTGGTTATCTGTAATTATTAATAATAAACAAAAAATTAAATTTCACAGTTTCATATTTGTGATCATAAATGATTAGAATAATAAGATACACTGTTTCAGATATTTACTTAAAGGTCACCCACAGTCAGACGGAAAGTCGCCAATGCAGTCAGCAATTGAGTCAGTATTTGAAAATCTATCTGTTAACATATGCAATGTAAAAAAAACTAAAGTAGAAGGACCTGAGTATTCGGTTCATCAGATGCAGAGTGGTGAATTTTTCGATTTTTCAATTTTACATGAAAATAATTTTTGGTCGAAAATAGAAACTGCCCTCTTAAGTGAAGTTAAAATTTATCCACAGAAAGAAATTGAGTTTAGGTACAATTATTCTTTAAATATTATAAATTTATCTTTATTTTGCCTAATATCTTTTATTTTTATATAGGTACAGTTATGAAAACGAAACAAAAAGGATGTTGATAAGTATTGATGAAAATCAAGATTTACCTGACTGTTTCACTGAGAAATTACCACTGGATATCAAAATAGAGGATCCAGAATATATAATTAATGACAAAGAGATTCAGAATGATCATGAGGTAAAGAGCCCAATACCTGGACATTTTTTAGAGGGATACATTTTTTAGCTAAATTATTTAGTTGAAAATTTAACAATTTTGAAAAGTTTTTGGTCATAACGTCTAGCCTGAAGTTCTTTCTATTATTAAAAAAAATTATGACCTTTTTTAATGTTTTAAGTGTTATAAATAATTATTTAAAGAGTGTTGCTGTTTTAGTGTGACAGGCTTTTCAGATGGACAACAGTATTCAGACACTGTTGGGACCAATTATAGAATAATGCAAAACAATTATATTTAGTTCTCTCATTTTTTAAAATTGATTTAATTCTATTTATAATACTCGATTATATATAGCATTCATTCTAATTATGACTGACATGGCGAAAATATACTTTTATTTTTGCTCGTGAAATCTTGCTTTTGTAATGTAAGTAACTTACATTTAAAATTAGGAAAATATTGATTCTTTTCAACAGTACAACGTTTGAAAAATCTAAATCAACTTTTACTTTTAATATCCTTGGCAAATTAATACTAAAAATTATGATGTTTCATCATGGTCCAGTGTTGTCTATCCAAGTGTTGGGTATTCTACCTTAATTCATACTGAGTTTATGAATTAATTAAAAACTTTTGTTATCTATCAACGATATTCATATGTACATATGTATTTAAAAAGACTGTATAGAATAAATTAAGAATTTGTATTAAGTATTTCAAATCTTATTAGGTTTCAATTTATTTTTAATTTTAGATGATGTTTCGTCACTACATAAAAAAACTTTTGCATGTTAAATAAGTAACTGTGTGGGTAGATCTCCTTTTCAAAAATAGATTAAAAAGTAAATAATTTCTTTACAAAATAATATAATGTAGGTAGTAATTTATCAGTGGAAATTATCTTTGGGCTGAATTGATTATTTTTAAGAGGGTGTGCTATGGTTGGAAAGATTTCCTTACCGGTTTGAACTTTAAAAAAATATATAAAAATAGTTTAATATAATAATTATCGGAAAAAACTCTCTGTTAGCACCTCAATAATGATGTAAACATTACGTGGATCAAGTTTCATTAAATTTCATCCACAATTCACAGAGTCGCCGAAAATTTCGGAGATAAAAATCGCTGTGAATTACGACCGAAATGTCTAAATCATTACCGAGATGCTAACAGAGTTATTTAAAAAAATTGTCAGACCATATCACATCCCCTAAAAGGAAAAAATGTAGACGTATATTATTTTATAAATTAATAAAAATTAGAACAGATATACTTAATATATGTACACTTTAACATGGGTAGTGGTACGAAGTAAACATTTTTAAACTACATCTGCTCCTATTTACCTTAAATAAAAAAAATACATCTTTTACATTTTTTAAATCTAAACAACGAACATATGAAATAAAAAAAATTATGCACATTCCGTATTAACTGCTGCTTTTTTGCGCAAACCTGCTGCTGGCAATTTTCGATTTTCGCACATAGGTATTGAGAATGGAATAGTAATTAGGAAGGTAAGAGTATGCGAGCAGAGAAAGAGTACAAGTGCTGACTGCCGACAGTGAATAAACTGCGAATGTAGGTATTCTACATACCCGCGGAGACTTCATGCATTTTGGAGTGATGAGTGATCCGCTGCGATGCGTGGCTGCCGGTTTAGCTGGCCTTTTTCCTCTCTTTTTATTCATTCAGTTTTTTTTTCTATCTTTTTGATCGGCGGGGCCGACGAACCTGAAAAAGCGTCGCTCATGCGTTACGAAAAAGAGAGAGATGCATAATGAGGTAAAAGGAGAGGGAATTGTACAGCTAGTTCCGGAAGAAACTTCGCTCATATAATACACGTATATAGTTATGTAAGTACATGCATGAGCTTACATAATACATACCAATGAGGCACTATATGCATTTATATGAAAACTCAAGAATTATTAACATTTTGTCTTCCTGTCTTTTCGGGTTTGATTATACCTGAATCGAACTTCAGGTATATGTCCTCGCTTGCAATCGCAAACAAAAGTTTAGCTAGTGCTGATCTAAACGAGTCTGTACGTGCCTGCTTGTTATATTGCCGGAGAGAGGAAAATACTTAGAGGACTGTACCTCACGTGACCGTAAGCTCCTCCCCACTCATTCTATCTCTCTCGCTCATGAATTCGCTCGAAAAGTTTGACAAAACCAACGCGGTTTAGATTTAAATTACTCGAAAACGGTATGGCTAGGCCTCCTAAATTTTAGGTATAGTATGTATGGCATTGTTTTCAATAATATATTAGTTTTTTAACAAAATTTAAAGAAAACTTTTACAATCAGCAATGAAAACGTTGCTTTCATCGCACCTCCGTATAGGGATTATGTATTAAATATGTAAGCTTTGACGTTTGATATCTTCGTTTCTCTATGGGTAAAAATTGTCATTTTAACAGTAGGTAGGTATATGCGTATTACAATTCTTATTAGATAGTTAAAATTTCAAACAAATCCTAAGGTACTCGATTTTTCGGGGACCTTCATTCAATAACGGCTGGAAATTTCTAATCGAGTAGAATTAAGTAGGTTACCTTCCTACCTTTATAATAATGCATATTTTATCCAAATTTTAAGTCATCGTAAAATGCGCATGCGTCAGTTGTCACGTACACATACTTTATGCCCTGTTATATATTTTTACGTACTTTCGTGTATTGGATAAATGCTACGTCGGATTTCACACACGTCAAAATATTCGCCACCTATAAGTAGGTACTCCAATCAATAATATCCAATTCATGTATTGCAATCTTATAATTAAACTATCGACTAATTTCACCGTCCACTGTTCCACTGAAACAAAATTCAAGCTTGTAGCAAGCCTGTTGCCGGAAAGTTTAGTTATCGTCGAAATCTGGAATTTTATTAAGAATTAGTGGGGAAAAAGTAAGAAGTGATGAACAAAAAGCAGGAAAAAAAGGCTTAAAAATCAAGACCGGGTTGTCGAGTGCTTGTCGGGCCAGGTATATATACCGTTAGTTGGAGAGCGCGCGCAAGAGTAAGAAAAAGAGAGAGAGAGTGAGAGAGAGAGTGGGGAGAGCAGGACAGAGAGAGAAAGAGAGCGCGCGCTCGGAGAGCGAAAACTGTATACGAGTCAGACGGCCACAGAAGAGCAAAGCTCGTCGTGCTGGGAACACGAGACGGCTTACGTACACCTAACCTATAACATATCGGGCATTCACGTGCATTCGTCTCCATAACCACTGTACAAAAATCGAAAAAGTTTATTTTTTTCTTCTCTGCCGTCGCAAGCCTTATACATATGTCCTTGCATTTTCTAACACATAAACTTCGCATCCAAAGTGCAAATACAACACGAAATATATATACACATACTATGTAATGTATACATACAGAGACGATCTGATTTGAGTGCAGTTTGCAACAACAAAAAAAAATAAAATATCAGTGTATGGTGTGGTGCTTTCGGTGTCTAATAGATAAGTAGAATTGAAAAAGATAAAAAGTCAGCCAGAGAGATCGAGTATATTTGTGGAGGATATAGACAAACAGCAGGAGTGGAGTATAGCGGTGTTGTGTGCGCGCTCTGCGGCGCCGAGAAATGAGAAAGTCGCAGTCGTCGTGGCTCGTGGTCGGTAGTAGCCGTGCCGCTGCCACTGCTAGTCTACGCCGCCGTTGCTGCTTCTCTCACTGGCATAGTCGGTAGTGCTGCTTCAGCCACGGCAACCGTAGCACTCACCAAGACTGCCTGTGTGTGGATTTGTCTGTACACGATATCCTAGTTGTACATAATAGAGGAGACAGAAACGACAGCTGTGTCGAAGTGTTGAAGAATCGACAAACGCAGAAAAAAGTGCAGGTAAGCCTTGTCTTTATTTACGGCGAGTGTATACGCAGGTGAACGAATGGTATATTGCGAAAGTAGAGACGCGCGCGCGTTTTTTCCCCTCTTTTTCTTCGAGGTTAGGTCGGGAAATGAGTAGTGAGAGAGGCGACGAGAAGAGAGAGTAGCACGTGAAAACGGCAACAGCAGCCACCCTCCGAAGACACGCGACTAAAATCGTAGTGGGTTCGCGCTCTCTGGGCCCTCGATATCCTCTCTCTCTCTCTCTCTCGCTCGCTCGCTCGCCTTTGACACACGACGACGACTCGGGAGTAGAAGCGCACCTCTGGTGGGGTGGCGTGTGGTGGTGGTGTCTGTGCAGCAGCAGTAGCAGAGAGAAGTGCGGAGGTGCAGACAGTAGAGTGGTTGAGAAGGAGAGACGGAGAGAGAGAGAGAGAGAGAGAAGGAACCCTGGTGGGGTTGGAAATTGCGTGGTGGTGGCTTATAAGTGCCTTCCTCGGCCGAAGAGAGAGACGCAGAGGCCCCTCCGTCGCATCTCTCTCTCTCTCTCTCTCGCTCTGTATGTTTTGCGAGGTGGGGGTGTAAACAACAGCCCTGTGCGGGGGGCTAGCTTTAGCTGCTGCTGCTGCTGGCGAGCCAGATATACACACACTCGGTCCTCGTCTGCCTGTCCGAATACACTTTACCTCTTCAGCCTTTTCTTCTTCGCTTCATTTCCGCCTCGTTTGCAGCCTCTCCCCGTGATAATATTTCGAGGAAAAAAAGTTCGTTTTCGACGAAAGTGTGATTCGTTTGGGCTTGTGCTCTTATAGTGTATAATCATTCTGAAATATTTGGTGATACTTCTAGTGCATACGTCGGCAGATTTTTTTTTCATTCGTGCAGTTTCGGTCGTATGGTTGTACAGTGTACAGACGCTCGCGTCGTTGCAATATGGATTCCGAAATAGGCGCGAGGTTTAGAGTGTCGAACGTAGCGCTCGCGTTACCCGTTGCGCAACAGCCAGAATGTTAGACGACGAGATAAGAACGATGAAAAAAGAATCTATACGTTCACGAAGCTCCGTTTCTCATTGACTCCGATTACCCTCAGTCTTCAGTGACTCATTTTTTCCCGAATATAACAACGATTCGACGACGGGTTTGCGTGGCTAAGCTTGTTCTCTTCCATTGTGCCGCGTCCACAATAGTCTATTATCGATCTTTACGTTTGCTTCTACCGTTCCAGGCAGAAATGACTGTATCTCGAAAATCTGCGAGCCCGCGCAAGCCTCTTAATTGACCGTGACAGCAGTAGCCATTTTGTCGCTTCTCTCTCTCTCGGAACCTAAATCATAATCCCGAACTCGAAGCAAAGCCGTTGTAGTCCTATGGGTGTAAAAGCAGCATTACAAGCGTGGCTTTTAGTACGAGAAAGTCCCACAATTTCCCCTATACATACATAAATACACACGCACACATCTATTATCCTTTATACTTGTTCTGTTGCTTTGTACTTCTGCTAAACCGGAGTTAGAAGGAATGTGTCCCACGGTTTTACGATGTAATTGCGATAGCAACGAGGCAACGCCTACAAATTGGGGTTTGATCGGATTTGAGTGTGTCCAGTCTCGCAGGCAAAATATATCTAGTCGAAAATTACGATTCTATCTTGGCTAAATGGAATACATATACATTCATTGGTACAGGAGTCAATCGAAGGCTTGGATTAGTTGCCGTCTATAAATGGCTGTACATAATATGTTTCTCGGAATCGAGGATTGTCTGACCGTTCGCTTTGCCTTGTTGGCGCTTGATCGGCCCCTTTTACACTAAACTGGCCTGCTCCGGAAAGCTCCGGTACATACACTTAAATGAGAATTAACCCCCTGCAAAGTGCAAGATCCTAAAATTCCCAGTTAACCTGTGCATCCTAAACGCACACAAGTTTTCCTAATCGACTCTGAATGAGCTCGATCGGTTACTTTTATTCGAGAGCGAGAGAGACAGCGTGCAAGGGTCATTGCTACGTTTCTCATGATGGCCGACGCTCTCCAATATCCGTGCATGCATATATATACATCTATGTATATATATGAAACTGCGAGTTTCATTGCCGCTATAGGTATTTCTGCGCGTCTCGTTCGTTTTCTCGCTGTCGACATGGCTCTCGTGTGTGATGTGCGGGCGCTCACGTCACGAGAGACGGCAGACAGGTTTCTCTTCTATATGTATGTACGTATCTAAAAGCTTTTGATGACGCGTGTGTGTGTGCGTTGCATATGCGAGAGCAACACGGCCAACGCCCAGACAAACTAAACTGTTACGCTCGGCTAGGCACAATACATCGCTTCGCGTATCGAATATATATATATATATA
>UELV01118326.1:0-11609 GCA_900490015.1 Megastigmus stigmatizans | reverse complement strand
CCCCCCAACTGGTCAACCGCAGATCTCTCGGGCGACTCCGCGAGCGCACGCGAGCAAATATATCATTGTAAAAGAATCCCGGCGCTTGTAGTAACGTACGCCTGCTGCAGTACATATAGCGAGAGGAGAGAAGAGCGAGAGCAGCAGCAGCCGAGTATAAGGCAGTAGCCGCGGTAATCGTGTGTAGTGTGTCGGGTGGCGGTGGCGGCGGTGGTGGCAACGTTGCTGCCTATCTGGCCCCGCTCCGCACGCGCCCAACCCGCCCGCCCGCCGTCGTCGTCGTCGCTCTTTTGCGCTCTGGCCGCTCTCCTCTATTCGCATTGTATATCCACAGCAGACGATATAGCCGTCGCCGTCGCCGCCGCCGCCGCCGCCGCCGCCGCTGCTACCGCTGCACGCACGCATTCGCCGTTGTTGCCGCCTACGACGGCGACGAGCCGCCCGCGAGTCCTCCGCGGGGAGAGACAGAGAACGGGAGAGAGAGAGAGAGAGAGAGATAGAGAGGGAGGGAGAAAGAGAGAGAGAGAAAGAGAGAGAGAGAGAGCGCACACCCCCAATCGCACAGTTCTCCGAGTTCACCACGCACATAGTGCCTTTCACCGCGGAACCGCGAAGTCGCGAAGCGACCAGCAGGCAGACAACACTCGCCCGTAGACCCTCTTGCCACCTCCCTGCCAAAGCGCGCGGCCGCCGCCGGCTCATTTTCTACACCGCACTTGCGCTTCTTGTCATTTATTTCTCTCTCGTTTTTCGCCAACGACGCTTTTCGCATACCGAGGAATAATATACAGCAACTTTTGATCTTTTGACTCGCGTTAGTTTTTTCCAAACCGTCGACAAAGAGAGCCACAGCGTGTCAATTTTGAAAAGGCTCGAGATAAAAGAAGAGGATAATATACACTTGGCTTGCTGGATGACGGTGTGCGAATGCCCATGCTAGTCTGACACTCAAGAGTCGATTCTGCGTGTGTCACGATATATAAACGACAAATCGCGATATCTCTGATAGGTCTTTCGCGAACCAGAATATATAGACAGAACGGAGATCGGCATCGTCGCAGAGGCGCCAGAAACGTAACAACATCTATCGCGTACTGTACACGTGTGTGGTGCCGCTGAGAACAACAGACAGAGAAAGAGAGAAAGAAAGAGAGAGAGAGCGTCGCGCCGTAAAATGATTTCCGCAAGACTGGAGCGGCCGAGTACGCCTCGCATTATCGGCAAGAGAAGGTCGGTCCTCTACTGAGGATCGCGAATCGACCTGTCGATTTCTTGCACCGGACAGAGTCTTGTACATGCCGACCAGCAACGGCCCTCATTGCTCACTCGTCCATCCCGGACACTCGCCGCTAATCGACCAATTGGAAAAGTAAATCTGTTGCACGACATGAGTGTACCACACGGTCGATCGCCGCTCGCTAGGTCATGTCGTATTCGAGGGTGAATTTGAAGTAACGATCAGCGCGGTGAAGTGGAGAACAGGTGCAGGCCAACCTGGCCAACGGCTGTTGCCGATCCAACGGAGTGTCGGATCAGCCGAGGTGTCGCAGATAACGAGGCAGTGGTAGGAATCGGGGGAGCAAAGACATCGGCCCAGCCGGCGCAGAGTGATAATACGCGACGTAGCTGTCGGTGCTGCTGTCGGTGGGACGTCGTCGTCACGGCACGGAACGAGAAAGAAGAGGAGGCAGAAGCAGAAGAAGCAGAAGAAGCAGAAGAAGCAGAAGAAGCAGAAGAAGAAGAAGAAGAAGCCAGCGTCGCCACGGGGGAGGCTGCTGCAGCAGGAAGAGGAGGAGGAGGAGGAGGAGGAGGAGGAGGAGGAGGAGGAAGAGGTGGTGGTGGTGGAGGAGAAACTGAGGAAGGAGGAGGCGAAGAAGATCGGTGACAGAGGTGTCCCGTCCGCGGCCGTCGTGCTGCCGCCGGTCAAGGAGAGGAGACATAGACTGAACGCGCGCGCCTACTGCTCTTCTCGGACTCTCTGCTCTGACTCGGACCGATCGATTGTTGACGAAACCTTAAACGAAATATATAGCTAGAAACACGAAGACTGTAAACTAAGACGCGTGCAGTGTGCGAGTAAGAGTAACTTAGTTCGTTCTTCGACTTCTTCGTTCTTCGTTCTTTACCTCGACTACTTGAGACTCAAGAAAGCGACGACTCATCGATTCTATAGAAGAAAGTCTCTCTCGGGCTCTCGCTTTTGCGTAAATGCGAAGCACTGCGACATAGTGAGAAGAAGAGTCGGGAAGGGACTGCAATTGCCAGCTTGGGAATTGAACATCGCATCGGATATAATACGCAACAGTGATTTATATATATATATATATACATATAGATTTACGAAAGTTCTTTTCTAAGTAAATGTGCAGGTGATCGGCAGAGAGTGCTTAAAAAGACTGGCGAACTATTATCAACTGGAATTTGAATATGTCTTTGTGTTGAAGAAAATAGCAAGTCTCGTCGCTCTTCGAGGAAACGAAGAAAAAGGAAACTGAAGAGAACGAGGCATTTGGAGAAAAAGAGTTGTTAAGTAGATAACATTTGACGGCCTGTTATAGTTAGCGACGAATCGAACTGTTATAGAAAAGAAAATAAGACGAAGACCCACTTGAGCGATTGAGCAAAGTTCAACACCAGAAGAGAGGTAAGCACTGGAGGATAAGGAGAAAAATAAAAATACTACCACCGGATAAACGAAATACGTAAAGATAGAAAAGCATTTCAAGAATGAACTTGTCACCGATCTCTCACTGACTGATACGTAGGATACTTTAGAAAAAAAAGCAAGTCGAGTCCTGCAGAAGCGGGGCGCCAAGTCTACGAAGGGAAAATGATCACGAGGGTGCTGCTGCTCTCGCTGATAGTGCTCGGGGCCTTCGACGCCCCTGGCAGCTTCATTCACATCTCGAGTCCCTCGCGGTGGCTCTCCACCACCAGGTGGTTAGCCGAGGGCCTCGGAACGACCAAAACCGTCCTAGCCATGGGCAGCAGCTGCAGTGCCTGTCGCATGCACGAGGAAATCAGGGCCATGAGTCTCGAGGCGATAAAGGAGCAGATTCTGAACAAGCTTGGCCTGAAGCAGGCGCCGAACATGACGGGGAGGGCCTTGCCGAGGATTCCGCCGATCTCCAAGCTCATGGACATGTACGGGATGCAGGCCGATCAGCCCGTCGAACCTGGGATCACGCACCACGAGGAAATCGACGAGTTTGCCGCTAAAACCGAGAGCGTCTTCGCCTTACCTCAGCCTCGTAAGTACCCACTTCTCTTCGAAAATTATTATTACTTATTTATTGGTATACTCTCGTTTACTTTATTTCAAATAAATTATAGATTAGGATGGGCTAAATTAAAGTTTTTAAAAGCATCAAACATTATTTTTAGCAGGATTCAAAGTTATTTTCTCACCTTTAGAGTTGCTAAATATATTCTTGTTTTATTAAAAATCCACAATAATTTTAACTTTAACGAAAAACTACATTTTTATTTATATTAACAAATGCTAAGAAAAAAATTTGGATTAATAGTAAATTAGAAAAATAAATAGGAAATAAATAATTAATTAGGAAATAAAATTATTGCCATCATCATTTTGATCAATATAGATTGGTGTTGATTTACGCTTACCAACTTACATAAATACTTGAAAAATTTATATATTTTAAAAGTTTATTGTAGCATCTGTAGAAAACAGTAAATCCTATCATGACTAAGAGTAAACAAAAATTTCATTAATTGATAAGCTTTTCTTTTTCAAAGCGGAGATTAATATTCACAGGCATATAAAGATTTTTATCAAAATATACGTAAATTAAAGATTGTTAACACGGCAAAATTTAATTAATGTGTATTAAAAGTCATGCGAATGATCTCTTTATAACCACTTCAAATTTGCATTTTGACTTTTTTGGAACTTCTCACATGTATACTTTGAAACTGATAAAATCCTAGCAATAAAAGTATATCATATAAAACTCATAAAACAAGTGTATTAACGTAATTACGTTTATCGAAGTCTTAATTTTAATATATTATGACTTACAATACTCGATATAGCGATAGCGCATAGCACATTTGATTTATCTATATATTTCAATGATGAATAATAAAATGTTGGACAATTGTAAAAACGGTTGATGAGTTGTTTTTACCAGCCTTTAGTTCTTGGAATTATAACATATTACGATGATTTTTTGAAAAAAAATCGCGCTAAATTTTGTAATCGTATACTTTTTCCAAAATGTAAATGACATATTAATTTAATCAAAATTAATCAAATGATATTTGTTTAATAATAGAATTATAAAATACTAATGTATTGATTATTTTTAAATAAATCACTTTATCTGCTATAGACAATAAGTAAACATGATTAGCTGTAAATCATAGTTTCTCTATCAAATTCATGTTTTATTTTTGTAAATATATATTAAAACATTGAAGAATTCTTTACGTCATTAATAACGGTTATGACAAAGTAATCAATATTTTACATATATTCATAAAATATTAAGAAATATGTTAAAATATATATTTTTTTACTTTCATGATTATTTGTCGTATCGAAATTAATTGCGTTTATTTTATTACACTATTGAGCACTTAGACCTCGATCGAATTATGTATATTGCAGACAAAAATCTTTTTTGACCTGAATCTACTGTTCGGGGATGAGCTGTAGTTGAAAAGATTCCTAACTAACCTACTTCTGCATTTATCTAAATATATAAAAAGGTAGAGATTAATTTTTGAAAAAAAACCTTTTGCCAACTCGGTAATGATGTAAACATTACGTGGTTACAGTTTCATAAAATCCCATCCACAATTCAGAGAGATTTTTGTTTTCGAAAATTTCATTCGTAATTCACAGCGATTTTCATCTCCGAAATTATCGACGATAAAAGTCTCTATAAATTGTGGATGTGATTTCATAAATTTGGAATCACGTAATGTTTACACCATTTCCGATATACTAACAGAGAGTTTTCTTTCCAAAAATTAATTTCTATCTTTATATATTTTGTTAAATACAAAAAACAGTAAGGTATCTTTCCGATCTTAGCGTATGTCCTTAATGTAGTTTTTATATGAATTCAATATTGAATAGAAATGTTAAGTTTGACGTACGATGAACGAATTCCATTTTATTTTCTTCTTTTTGAAATCGAACAAAATTATATAATATATTAGTATACTAACTGTAAAATAATACTAGCATTTTTAATGTCTAGAAATACCTTGTTCATAAATGCAACACTGAAAACTCGTACATGCCAAGTCATGCTAATCGACCGCACCGCTGAAGGAGTCCCACACTACAGTATTTGTTTAACCAGAAATTTTTTGTGATGCTTTTTTTGTAAAAAAAAATTGACATCACTGACGACTTTGAAATTTTACCCTCTTACAGTGGTGCATCTTCACCTCGTTGCGCCTCCGGTCTTCGCAATTTGAAATTCGATCTTTTCTTTCCGTCGCTTTCTTCTTTTTTTTTCTTAATTCTGCTCTCTTTTGCGCTTTCTTGCGAATCCTCCACCATGTCAAGAGTGACATGATAGTGACCTTATGCATGCATGAGCCCTCTAGAACGACTAGTTAAAACAAGCAAAAAGAGAGTAAGGGAAAAAGGATCCAATGAGAGAATGGATATACATAGATGTATCTACTTTGAGACTTACGTGGTGTCAATTTCGCCACCGATGTCTTCATTTATAAAAGGAGCTTGCTAATTTGTTGTTTGTTTACTTCTTAATTTGTGCATACTTGAAAGCAGCTTATACTTTTAAGTGTAAAATGTTTTTAATATTTTATGAACGAAGGAAATACCGATCCAAGTTCAAATTCATAACTTTTTGGTTTATTTTTGCGTTGATACAAAATTGTATTTAAAATTTACTCTGAGCATGTAATTAGTAAGTTTGTTCAATGACGTTAAGCTCTAGTAAACATAACCTGAATATTTTGACTAAAGTAACTTTATGTTTCTAGCAAATTATCTGATTTAACTTTGATGTACCTCATCTTGATTTCAAATTATCATATCTTTATTTCATTTAGCATTGAAACTACAAAATTGTATGAAATTCATCACAGTACAAACATGTCCGAAATAATGATAAGATCTGTGTTTATTCCAAATTTTCTTTTAATCGACTTACGTAAAACTTACTTAATTTGAATCCTAATTAATGAAATCGATTTCAGAATGACGCTCTTTTATAATAATATACCAAATGCAGCTAAAAGATTTAATTAAAAAAATATTACCACAAAGTTATCATGAAAACACAAATAAAAACTTCTACAGATAAAAACTGGGAGACCTGCAATTGTCAATGACAAGACGATAAAATCCACAATTTTAGTTTGGTTTTCTGTCTCTTGTAACTATAGCCATCATTTATCTGCACTCGCTCTCAACATGCATGTACATAATATACGGGTACCAAAGACATTGGCTCTGAAAGTCTTTTCTATTTCTCGCTCCGTATCGCGGTTGTTGCGCCTCTTTGCTCTCTTTTCTCATTCTGCCTCTGTTTTTTCTAGTGCATCACTATATCTACGTCTCCTTGTCCCTTCGCAGAAGTGCAGTCCGCTACTTTTTGCTAATCGATCTCGATCGACCGGTCGATCATGCCTGCACAACGTGTGTTATGTCTACGTAGACGTGATGTTTACATTGGGAGAAAAACGGTGTCAAAATCGACGTGGACTGGATATTAAATAGAATTCGTACCGACTTCTTACCATCCCGATTTACAATGAACACTTCAGTTTATTATCTTTTATCAGTAACTTTTTTTGAAATCACGAACGGTTTTCATAAATACGAATTTCCATCGTGAAGTCAAAAGACCCTATCCTTCGTGCAAATCTTAATATGGTGGGTATATCACAGATAAAATCTTTTCCAAGCCATGGGGGAACGAGCAGGAAGATAAATCGGTAATTTTAAGTTGCATGATGACGTACACCTTTCTTCGACGTTAAAAAGTAATTTTCTGAAAATGCATCTGTAAACAATTTTCTAAGTTTTAAATCTGTGCAATCATAAATAAATAATAAATAATGTCCCGTATTAATGTAAATATTAATTAAGAAATTATTTTAAAATATTCGCTTATATAACGATATTAAACCGATATAAAAAAAAATTTAAATACTTTTAACACGTAGCATTATTAATTCATCTACATTAAAATGTATAAAATAGGTAAAAAAGAAAGGATAATTCTAAGAATGTCATTACACTTCATTAACTAGATTAACTCGCTCACCAACGAGGCAAAAAGAGAGAGGGTCACGAACGGTGCGAAATTTCGCTAACTTTTAAGTTAACGGGTGACCGTGGACGAATTTGACAGTGGCATATAAAAAGCGTGTACGTGTGTATGGGAGAAAGAGAGAAAAAGAAGCAGCAAGCGGGAGAAAGAGAGAGAGAGAGAGAGAGAGAAGGAGTAGGGAGAGAGAGCAAAAGGAGAGAGAAAGAGAGAGAGAGAGAGAGAGAGAGAGAGAACGAAGAGTCGGCTTGAATCCGTTTGCGCGAACGCGACGAAGGTCAGGGCCACTGACGGCGGTGGCTAGGTCAGGCCCAATGCTCATTATCGCGCGGTAAACGCTGCTGTTAGTCAGCATAGCGGGACACCGATGTAGCGCAGCTCTTCATCGTCTATTCGATTTGTTTGTAATTTTTCCACGCAATAACCCAACTTTACGGGGGGCTGATAGATCTTGGAGTGACAAAGTCAAGGTTGCAGCCTCTCAGGATACACAACGATATAAGAGATGTACATTTGAGTTAAAGTGAATGTTTTGGGTAGGTTAAAAGCGGATTGATGCAGTTTGGTTGAACCAACTGTGTATACCGCTTCCGTAACCGGAAACTTGGTTTTCATTTATTTAAGGGAATTGAATAACGATCACTGTCGTGATTCTTTATGCAAAATCTGTACCGACAATAATTCATTTATTTAGATACATGTTCGTATAAAAGAAATTTAAATGAAATTTTAAATTATTCCAAGAATTTATTCGTTTCCTTCAATTCTTGACTTACATAGGGAGTGTATTTTAAAGATTTTAAAATGTTCCTAAAGTATATATTATGTTCGAGAAATAGAATCTTTACCAGTTACTTTTATAACGATCCAAAATGTTTAAAAATTTAAAGAGCGTCTTACCGTATTGTACACGAAACATTGAAAACTGATTTAGTTTATTTCATTGTCCAAAATGCAGCTTTAAATTTAAAAATATTTTTGGCATGTTGCAGAATTTTAAGCATATATTTGAATTCTTAAATATTTTTATACTATAGATATGTATTTTTTTTTATTCAGGTTAATATTACAAAGACTTATGAAGTATTTATAAATAATCGACAATTTGATAACGTTCAGTATACAGAGTAAGATCCAAAATTATAACACAGATGCTCATGTAATTGTTTGTTTATTGATTATATGTTATCTTAATGGCATGTCTTATGACGGAATAATGTATCCTATACTTAAAATAATATCAATCAATGAAAGCATTACGACTCACTGCAACTGATTGTTGAAGTAACAGATCTGTCTCTATCCTCTATTTGGAGGTTGAATTTATTATGTTTGTTTACATTTATCAATTAAAAAAAGTACAATCCCGCCATTGCTTGGGTTTTGTTTTAACAATACTGTTTATCAAGATATTATGACCTTATCAACATCTAAATTTAGCATTTCCTTTACGCTTGCGGAATATAAAGTTTTAGATGATGTGCATGTATAATCCTGTGTCATCAGAGATAACAGTATGTTATTATACTTTAAAACTAAAAGCATTTGACCTTGTAAAAGATTGCTAAAATTTAATAAATTTTATATTTTTGTAAAACATTAAAAATGTCTTCAATTATATATTGATATTATTATGCAATTAAATTACTTTGATAGATACAAAAAAACTTGCTTTTTAATCAATCAATGATTACGCGGCTCGGAGAGTTGAAAATGTGTTTTATACACGATGAATACTAGAATAATACTTAACAAATCACATTTTTAATTCTACGTTCCTACTGCGAGCGTAAGTTAATCAACACCAAAATTAGTTTAGAAAAATGATAATCGTATAGAGTAAAGAAAATCATTTTCTCTCATAAGAAAAAAAATGATATCGATTAATTGGGCAAATTATTGCGACAATTATAAATAATAAAGTCTTCATTAAGTAGCTTGTAATAAAAATTGCGAATAATTACGCAAAAAAGTGTATCAAGTAGTTTGGCTGATTTCGAGAATAAACCGATTTCCTTAAAATATAAAGTCGACCACCTTATTCACCTTTCCCTTCCTTTTTTCACAGCCTCGTACGTATTATAATAACGCAAAAGTTTAAAACAAATGGAGAAATCTCTGGCTATAGTAGTGGCTACAGCAGTAGAGCAGAGCAAAAAGACAAAGATGAGAGGTATAAAGCATGAGAGAGAGAGAGAGAGAGAGAGAGAGAGAGAGAGAGAGAGAGAGAGGGAGAGAGAGAGAGGAAAAGAGGGAGAGAGAATAGGAGAAGAAGAATAAGGGGAGCAAGAAAGAGTAGGCTGCATAATCTGTGTATGCTCGAATCAGTGATTCTCTTGTAGTAGCATCAGAATCGGCGCATGGAGGTGCCGCGCGCGTAACAGCCCATATAGTTTTGACGCGAGCCGGCTAGCTCTCCGCACGCTCTCGCGTTTATAGAAACAAGGAGGCCCTATTAAAGAGAGTCGGTCTTTGGTATCGGTCAATCTGTGGTAACGTAAGTATCTCGCGTACATATATATATCGTTCGAGTTGATGTCGAGGTAAAGGAGAAATTGACCATCTACTGTCGCCTACATGTATATAGATATGCACACTCCGGTACAGTCCGACACACTCGTAACCATGACCGCGCTCGATTTGCCCAGAGAAAGACGCCTGCGGGAGGGGCAAGAGCATAGATAGATTGTGCGTGCGCGAGAGACAGAGAGAGACTTGATTGAATGTATACTCAGGTCTTGGAGTTGTAAGCAGTTGAACGGTGTAGGATCAAATAAAACGCTCGCTAATGCGTCTTTGGTATAAATAGAGAATGCCACATTCTCAAAGTAGTTTCTATTGTTTCATCACTTTCTTTTTCAATTCTATGCGATCGATAAAAGTTGCGAAACTGCTAGTCTGTTACGAAATAACGTTACTATTTCGATTTTAAAGGGTTAATAGCTAAAACCAGTTATGCTCCATTCGTTTAAATTTGGAATAAATTTTGATTAAATTAAAAATCGGCAATATATAGGTATCTGCTTGTCTTGCAAAAAATTTAATAATTCTAAGGTATAAGATAATCGTGAATTATCCAATAGAAAACACTTAAATTCTATCCATACGAACGCAAAGTATACTTAAAATTTTTAAGCTTGCATGTATTGCAATGTATTTCTGTGATATTAGGAAATATACCATAACGGATACAATAATAACCATTAGCTTTTTCAATTTATAGTAATAGGCTGCTCAAAATTCACTTAGTACCTAAAACTGGTGTACGTATAATGAAAATTCGTATCGATCTATGCCAATGTTTTTGTCTAATGAACTAATGTATATAAAAAAGTATTTTTGAGTTTATGTCATAACTGCAATCTTCACTGCGCTATTGATCAATAATACAAAATGAAAGGATTTAAGTACTGGTATATAAGAGCGATCATCATTTTGCAAGCTTTCCTGTACACACACAGAGAATCAACTCAACAGATAAAAAGAGACATAGGGGCGATGAAAAAAAACAGCAAAGACCTGATATAGGGGGACTAAAGCGGCAAGATATACGTTGCACGAAGAAAATGAGAAAGAAAGCAGAAGCGAGAAGTAGTCCCGTTCTCTCTCTCTTCCCTACCTTCTTTCGCCACCGCCGCATCAGCAGCTGCCGTTGCTGCCGTTGCTGCCGTTGCTGCTGCCGCTGCTGCTGCCGCTGCTGCTGCTGTTACTGCTGTTGCTGCTACAGCTCGTTCTATCTTTTCGCTTCTCTTCACGAGTCCCCCTGTTCCTTCTTTCCCCCTGTGGACCTTTTCTCTCTTCCTCTCTCCGCAGCTCCTTTCCTCCTCTCTTCGCGCTCGATCTGCCATCCGACCGAAGGCGCGCGCGCGCGCTCGTGTATATAGAGGGAACGAGTGCGCAAAAAGAAGGCGAGGCAAAAAAGGAGGAGAGCGCATCGTATAAGCGGCAACTACGTGGGAAGATATAAGTTAATTTGGCGCTAGTTAAGGTAGAGGAGCCGGCGCTTACTACCTCTCTATTCTGCTCTCTCTCTCTCTCTCTCTCTCTCTCTCTCTCTCTCTCTCTCTCTCTCTCTCTCTCTCTCTCTCTCTCTCTCTCCCTCGATTCTACCTTATACTATATACGTGCGAATCCGTCTTATTACACGCTCTGCCTTTCTACTTCCATCTGGCCACTGGTGTCGCTCTTCTCTTTACTATATTTCACTGCATTGTGCGCCTCTTCTTTCTTCTTCAAAATCCTTTCTTCTTGCGCCGATAAGCGACAACCCCGAGATACTTATCTTCTATTATTTCATCTTACACACACACACATATATATATATATATA
>UELV01118323.1:0-11516 GCA_900490015.1 Megastigmus stigmatizans | reverse complement strand
GGGGGGGGTTTAGCGTGTGCACGAGGTGCGCGCCGCACGCGAATGCCACTCGATTCCAGCACCTCTAGCGCTTCCCTCTCTCTCTCTCTCTCTCTCTCTCTCTCTTGTGCGCGCGCGCTCGAATTAACAAATAAACGAAACGAAACGTACTAGCCTCGTCGCGCGCTTACTCTCTCTCTCTCTCTCGCGCGCGCGCGCCAGTCTACGCGCTCCACCGAGCGGTTTATTTTGGTAATTATCCCTCGTTGCGCGCGCTAAATGAGTCTGCTCGCCTCCCTCGTTCCCGCCGCGCTTTCTCCTCCCTTTTTTGCCCCCCTCTTCAACCCTCCTACTATTTTTCTTTGCCTGCTTTTTGCCCGCTCCATTCGCCACTTTGTCTACCTCGCTGCAGCTTGAGATGGTGCGCTACTGAAGAGATTTGCGGTCTGCACTGATAGATCTAATTAAGGAATATTAGCAAATGCACATCGCAATGATACATAATTGGCATTATTTGTCTTTGTCGGGATTAAGAGTATTGTAGGGATGGTTTGTTTTTCGGGGTTGAAGTTTATTTCGAGGGGTCGTATATTTGTATAGTGGAACTGCCCTAGATATATGATGAGGGTCAACCTTGATTCTATGTAATTAAGGTTGCGGTATGGTCAAATGCAATATAATTTGTAAAGAATTATTCAATTACAATAATTTCTTTATATACATAAGAATAAAAAAATAATGGTTTTTTGTCTCTATTGCTTAGTAATCTTAGATTATAAATGTAAGAGCTAGAATAATCTTTACAAACAAATTTGTTAATTTGTTTGTATTATTGCTAATGCTTTCGCTGGATCATTCTTAACCCTTATGTTTATCACAAAAAAAGTATTATAGAATGTTTTATTGTTATATTCAAGTTATAAATACAAAATTGCAAAACTATATAAGTAGCGCGTTGTAAAAAATTAAAGTGTTTAACATCTTGTAATTCAGTAAAACTCGGAAATTTTTTGCTCAATATTCTTTAATTTTAGTTAGAAAACATAGTTATTGCGTTAAAATTGAAACATAAAATTGGAGTACTTATAACTATATTACTACAATAGATTTACTTACAGATACACAATATAGAAATTATTAAAAGGTGCTTTTAATAGCATATAGCATAAGTATATTTCCCACACTGAAACCGCAAATTATGAAATTCAATGTCATTTTTTAAAAACGCAACATATATTACGCTTGATAATAATCAATAAATCATATAAAAATTAATTTGTATTAAAGGTCCTTAAG
This sequence comes from Megastigmus stigmatizans, assembly GCA_900490015.1. NCBI lineage: Eukaryota > Metazoa > Arthropoda > Insecta > Hymenoptera > Megastigmidae > Megastigmus > Megastigmus stigmatizans. The sequence continues at coordinate 10,241 of UELV01118323.1, read as the reverse complement.
AATTAAGCTAAGTATGACGAATAAAAAACCTGTATACACATATATCATATGTACATAAATTTATTTTCTAAACAGTAAGAACGATCGCAAGCAAAAAAGTTCACATAGTCGTTAGAACAAGAGAAAAAATTATACACGTCCATTCAAGACTCACAACAACAACAAAAAATGAAATAAACGATCAGACTATAAATCACTTTTGGTGGGTCGCGCGCGGCAAAGGCAAAAATTAATTTCCCAACGATTTTTCACGAAAACTCTAATGTACAGTGCGCTGGTAAGTCACACGAAAGCCTATTTCCAATGTCGTTCGCGTGCGCGCGAGCTACTGGCGAGAAAGCGAAGTCTACGCGCACTGCGGCGAGAGAGCATTTATGACGGTATACTAGACCATAGGGGCGGGTGAGCTGCAGTCGTGTGTGGAGGCAAAAGTTTTTCGCCAGTATATATAGGAAATGTTGAACCAGCCGCGCGTATAAGTGTATATACAGCGGTAATGCCGTCCAAGGCGCGCATACACATAGACTGTCGATTGCGTCGTAAGTATAGGCCTCGAGAAAACACTTACTGGGCTCCGCACGCGGACGCCGAGGGATGTAGCGCGCGATAGAAATAAACGCGTATAAATGGTATGCTCGATAATTTCCTTTGATATTGTGTTATTATTACGGCGGCTATTTTTTTCTTTTTCATTGACGACGGGGGCTGTCTTTGTTTTTGTTGTTGTTGTTGCTGTTGCTGTTGCTCTACTCGGGGCGGATGTGCGTTCGCCGCGAGCGAGCACTTGTAGCGCGGAAAATTATAATGGTGGAGAAAAGAAACGAGAATCTACATGGTTAATTTGATCGATATATACTGACATTAATTGCTGTGGGGATAAAGTATATTTTCAATACTGCATAAATAGCGTTTCAATTCCTCATTAGCATAAATACGTTTTCTAATAGAAATCCAATTTGATTGAAAGAGTTTTACGCATAATTAGTGCTCCTAACGAAACTTTTAATGTAAAATCTGTAATATCTAATTTTTCGATACATGAAATTTTCAACCTTCCGCACATATAAAACTTCAAAATAGAAAAGTTGACAATTTAGGATCGCGGCTCGCGCAAATCAACTTAGCAATTCTATTTACTCGAGCAGTTTTTTTTACACACGACACGCATCAGACGAGCGGCAGCAGCAGCAGCTAAAACTTTCGAGGCATCAAACCCCGCTTTTAAACAGGCGCCGTGGCATAAAATAAAGCCACTTGTTAAATAATGCAAGCATTAGTTGCACTTTCGTGTGTGCCGGTCGAGCATGTACAGCGGCAGTAGCGCCAGTAGCAGGAGTAGCAGCACCACCACCGGCCAGCCGCCACCGCAAAATGAGTAAAATGAGTGTAATGTCTACTTCACGTACGCGATTACCCGGTGAACAAAAAAAAAAAAGATGGGAGGGGACAGAAGAACACACACCGTGCGTTGCTCTCAAAGGGCAATGAAAGTTTAATTTCAAAAGTGCTAAGAGGAAGAAATTCCGCTTCCAGGCTAAAGCTGCTGCTGCTACCAGTGCGACGCGAGCGCAGTACACGACACGAGGCTTTAACTAAAGTGCAAAGGGTTATGTTTTCGGCCAACTGCATCACAATGCACAAAGTGTCTCCCTCCCTTCCTCTCTCTCTCTCTCTCTCTCTCTCTCTCTCTCTCTCTCTCTGCAGCAAGAGCAGAGGGGGGAGGGGACAGGGAGGGAAACTGAAAAAAAAACAAATAGCTTCCGCGAATTCGCGTTAAAATTTAAAGGGACTCACGCGCACGTTTCTCGCCCTCGCTTTTCACGTAGTGGTGCAGCCGCAGATCCGCTCGACAGTTCAAAAAACGCAAAGCCTCTTCTCCCTGCCTCCCCCATTCTCTCTCTGTCTCTTCTCCTCTCTCTCTCTCTCACTCGCTCTTGGTGTTTCTCTGCTTCTCGTGTCACACTGCAGGAGGTAAGCCCGTGTGACGATGTACGTCATGTGTGTTATATTTGTCGGCGCACTTCGGGATACATTTGAGTTTAGTTTAAATGCGCAACGATTTATCAAATTGGATGCAAAGCCATTTGCATTATTTATCGGCGCAAGAGCGATTATATACGTGTAGTCTTGTTTTCGAATAAACTGCGTGTTTTTGTACTCTGTTTCGTTATCTGTAAACCGTTTCGGATATCGTTTATTTGTTCGAAACGCGATCTATTTTTTTTAGCACGATTACAGCATTGTTTACCCATCAGTTACTAACTAATTTTATGATTCTATCAGTCCATTATTCTTCTTATACGTATACTATTACAAAAATAATATCATAGATTGACCTCCATAATATTGAAAAAAATACGTATACGGAAAGTACAAACTTGATATATTGCTTATTCGCAATATTTACTATTTAGTCTTAGTAAATATACTTGTTAATAATTGTTCACAAAGAGATGATGAAATAATTCTAACAAACATTAGTATTGTCAAACAACTTTTTTTTTTCTTTTTTTTTTTGAGCGCACAAAATAGTTTTTTCCGTCCAAGTTTTAATTGCGTCCTCCCCGTCTTTATCCTCTTTATATACACAGAACAAAATGTTAATGCCATTCCGCCTCTGGCTGGCACACAGCCAGAGATAAAATAATATAAGAAAAAAGTCGAGCAGAAGAGGAGAGAGAGAAAGAGAGAGGATCGCTGATAGGCAAAAGAACAAAAAAATAAGCGAGCTAAACCAATCAATAGTATAAACGCCTCTCGGAGTCGTAAGAAGCTCGAAGACTCCCATCATTACAGTCCTCCAAAGTCCATGCATCAACAAACCTCTCGAGACCCTGCGAGAAACAGAGAGAGAGAGAGGGAGAGAGAGAGAGCACAACGAGCGTCAATGAGGTCAACACCAGCTTTACTTTTCAATTTTCCCTACACACCGCCGCTATCAGAACTCCAATATGCAAAAGCCGCAGTCCAGTTGTCCTCTAGCTGGCCCATACCTATACACACACACACACACGTACACATTGTGTGCGCGCACCAGCACACACAGGCCTTGGTCCCCCCGCAGTCGCTTAGCTTCCGTCGCTCCGCATGCAGCAGTCCAGTCTCTCTTACTCTCGCTGCGACTCCTTCTCTCCAGTCTATATATATACATCGGCAGAGCGCTGCAGCAGAGACGAGAGAGAGAGAGACTGCTTAATTCGTAAGCTCGCCCGGTCGTTTACGTTAGTACTTAAAGGGGTTGTACTGCCCCTGGCGTTGACTTTAACTGCCCGGACTCCGAACTCTCCCTTCGACCGAACGGGCTTTCTCTCTCTCTCTCTCTCTCTCACTCTCTCTCGCCTCGCGAGCTGCGCTACTTCGCCTCTCCTTCCTCTCGCTCCTGCTGCTGCTGCTGCACCGTCTCCTCGCTCCACTTCTCGCTGCTCACCTCTTACGCCCGCCAATCTATATATCCGTCGTCGTACTCGCTTTATATATACGTGTGGAGAGAAGCGGGTGGGTAGCCTGAGAACCGCTATCTCGGCAGTAAAGCGCGCGAATTTTAATCCGTGGATACCGGACCATATCTTCCGGGATTAGGGATCGTTCTCCCTCTCCCACCCTCTCTCTCTCTCTCTTGCGCGCGTCTCGAAGCCAACTTCCTACGGCTTGCGCATAGAGCTAAAGAACATCCCGTGAGCCGACGCTTATATAGCCCCCGGGGTTTGCCCAGAGAGAAGAGAGAGGGAGAGAGACTCGGGCTATTGTATATATGCGTATACCAGTGTATATATGCACAAGCTGCATTAAGTGAAATGGCCGCGAGTGCGTATATGCTAGGTATACCTATGTATACATCTCCCTCTCTCACTCTTGACCTTTTCAAGCAAGCCTTTTGCTTATGCTGCGCTTTCTACTATGTGTATACAGTCGATGTGCTGCAGTGCGTGTGTTATGATATATGAACGAGAGGCGATGATTTTCTCTCTCTCTGCATTGCAGAGCTGTTGTCCATGCAGTAGACTAGCCGGTTTTCCGTTCTGCTTCGTCTTCTTTTTTTTCTGCGTTCTCTCTCTCTCTTTCTCTCTGTCTGCTCTCGTTCTTTTAGCTTCTTTGTTTTACGGCTAGTTTAGAGAGAATGAATAGCCACGGGGTTGAAGTGCGCAGGCGAGGGGGAGGCTCGTAGAGCGGAAAAAAAACAGAAGCAGGAGAAATTCCTTGTAAGCCCTTGTTATATAAGCTTCGAGTCTTTAAGGAAGTTTGTGCGAAACTTTAAATTTGAGGGGTAAATCTTTGGAAAAGTTTTTTTATTATGAATTCTTAGATGATACCCCGAGTCTAATAGTGCTTGCGTCTTAATTTATCTTAATTGTTAATTTGAGAAAAGTTCTTTCCCCTTGTAGGTACGAACGGGACTCTTTTTCTTTTCTTTATTTTTTTTGCACTTTTTATTTTTGCGTACGTTTTTGCCAGTCTGTTTTCTTTTTTCTTTTTTTTCAGTTTAAGTTACGGGCAAAGTTTAGATTAAAAAATTAGTTCCCCGGAACACGCATATCGCCGTCGCCTACGTTCGAAGATCAAATCAAATCTTTGAACTCGAACACTTGTTCGATTCATTATTTTACAACCTGTTTATAAAACTGCATGTTCTTTAAAATACTAGCAGTACAACTCGACGAGAAATCGACACAAAAACAGAACAGTGCTATAATCTGAGAATCGCACGAATCGAATCGCATATATTGAGGCCAATCGGCAATGCCGGCGGTGCAGAACGGAAAATTTTGCCTGAAAACTGTCAGCAAGGCGAAAGGGGACAAGGGGAAGAAGCTTGACAAGCGCGTAACACAGTTAAAATGCAATCCCGTTCAAGTGTTTCGTGAATAATAATGATACCCGGAGAGAGCCAATCTAAGGAAAAGCTGGCACGCGCGCACCTCGACGCGCTCTGCGCGGGAGGCGCTGCTGCTGCTGCCGCCAGAGATCCGCGGGTAATTTTAAAAGTCGTTCCTTCCTTTATCCGGGAAATTAAACAGCGATTTCCTAGTGCACGGCATCGTGAATAACAATGCCAGCCTCCCACTAGTCTCTATACCTATCTCTCTCTCGCTCTTTCTTGCACGCGCGCACGGCGTTATATATATATATATATATAGGCAGGAAGATACGATGCTTTTCGCACTGCTCCGAATGAACTATTTCAGTCTCCGCTCATACTGAATACTCGCATTTAAATCGTTTATTTCGCAATAACACTGTAATTGTGTATCTAATTTGAATAAACCTACCAGGTGCGTGGGTGTGTGTATGCGTGTTTGGAAATCCTCCTGATGTTCTCGCGATATAGTGTTTCAAATATTAGCCATTTTAATTCAATCATTAATGAAAACTCGTAGGAGAAAGATCTATAATTGTCAATCGAAATATTCGTATATATAATATTGTCAGTAATGTATAATTTTTAAATCAAAATGATACCTTTAAAGTGATACTTAATTCATTTGTCCTGTTGTCATATATTTTACATTCACTTTATAGCTGAATTAAACATTCTTAAATAAAAATTATGCAGGATCGAGGTACACAAGTGAGCAAAAAAAAGAGGAAAACATTTTAATCGAGTGCAACATTTACTTGGCAACTTTAACTGATTATCACTGGCTAATCCCCATTCGTCACTTCGTGTAATTTTCTTTTTTTTTTCCACTAAAAACAAGTGCACACGTATAATGCCAGAGCAAGGCAAAAATTAACCGAGTCTTATAGTCAGTGCGTGTAACGAATTGTGCAGGGGAGCGATTTTAATGGCTTAATTAAACAGCCGCGCGTCTAAAAACGACAAATAAAATCCGATTAAAATAATGTACCTCATAAAGAGTGCAATAATGTCCGCAATTAAATTAAGCATTTAAATTTTACGACTCCACTCCCAGCCCATTGATTTAAGTATCAGGCGAACGCGTTAGCAAATAAACTCTTTTATCTTGCGAGGGGAGAGAAAAACGAAAGCACACGCAGAACAGAGTGTCGTAGTGTGGAAGCGGTAAGGGTGGGGGAATGGGGCGATCGAACAATTTCACTGCCAGCCTGTAAAACAAAGATTTAAATACCGACGTCCCCCTAAATCAAACGAGATTTAATGAAGCAGGAATAACACCCCGCGGGATCGAAACGTTCCTATTTTGCTGCTTATATAGCTCACCTACACTCCCTATCGCAATCAAGCAGACTGCAATTTCTACCTTCTGTCTTCAGTGAAGCTAAAAGAACTGTCCTACCCTACCTACCGACATCTTCGAGGATTGACTAATTTAAAAGTTACTGCGAACTCATCTACCGTTTAGTATATAGCAGCTTCTTCTTCTTCGTCTTTTTTTTCTTAGCTGCGCGTAGAGCTAGAGAGTGCCTCCACCTACTCTCGCGACCCCATTACTCTCTATAGCGTCGTTACTAAAAAAGAAGACGACTCTCTCGCGCGCTTTTTCCAAGGCCCACATTAAAGTCTTTAGCGCGTTTATTAGGCTCTCGGCTTTATGGGGGAGGACGCTATATACACCGGCGGCGGCGGCGGCGGTCACCGCGAGCGTCGTTTTCATCATAACAGACTGAATTTCGAACTAATTTTATAACGCAAATTATTCAGAGACGCGACGTCGCGGTGGATAAAGTGGGGAAAAGAGAGCCGGGAGGGAGAGGAGTGTTTAAGTGGGAGGTTTTTCTATTAATTGATAGCGCCGAGCTCGATCTTGCGAACTTTGCGTATTATTTAATCAACGGTTCCTCTCTCTCTCTTTCTCTGTCTCTCTCTCTCTCTCTCTCTCTCTCTCTCACACTCATTCTCTCTATCTCTCTCTCTTAGACTTCCAGTTAATGAATCAAACAGCTTGGGGGTGCGTTTTAACGGTGCAATATTAACGAGGCGCAGCTCTCGCACGCGTCCCCTCCTCTTATGAACTTTTCAGAAATTTATAAGGGAGTATGGCGCGCATACCCAGACCCCTCTCTCTCTCTCTCTCTTTCTCTCTCCCTCTCTCTCTTTCTCTCTCTCTCTCTCTACGCGACTGACGACGAATGCGCCCTGCTTTATTTCAATTACGACTTTCTTTTGTGTTGCAGGTACGCCCGAGCCTACCGTCAAGTGGTTTGTCAATGGCAAGCTCAAGAATGACGATTCCTACGAGAGCACTGCCGGAGACGTCATCGAGAAAAAGTAAGATAATGCAAACTCTTGCTTCTTATTTCTATCGTGCATATAGCTCTACACTTATGCGTGTGTGCGTGTTAAACGTTTAGAATTGCGCAAGAAGAATTTAGGTTTTTTAAAAGAAACCTCGTTATTTTCATGCTATAGATCGGGTGAGCTCTTATAATATATCTAATCGCATAAAAGATGATATTACAAACACATTAAGTGCGATCATGATGATTCTGTGAATCTTATTGAATACCAATGATTAGACGCTGACACTATTTCAACGAGCTGAATATATTAAGCAATAATAAATTCTTACGACAATCTAAAGTCATTGGTATAATCCTATTTCTTTTTTGTATTGATCTTTAGTAGAACGTTCAGAAATATTTTTCTGTTCAGTACGTGATCAGCAACGTCAAAATCGTTCTAGATAAATCTATAAGGAAAAAGAACTACAAAGCAAAATATAAAGCATCGGAGCACTCAATTGCTTTTTGAACAGTGAACGATCATCGTTTGATTAATAAATATTTCAAATAATTCAATGGATTAATCGTTTTTAAAAAAAAGTAAAATAAATTGTACAAATTCTTTCAATGCTTTTGTGTACTTTACTTACACGCATTTATTTATCTTTGAAACAATTTCATAACGCATAAAGGTTTTATCAAATACTTTAGATATAATATGAAATTTGCATTTACTGTATTTTAAAAGTATTTTTCTTATATATATATTAACGATTGTTCTTGTGTATTTTTTAGGTTATCGGTGAAGTCACTAAACAGGTCGCATCTGTTCTCTAATTTCACGTGTCAAGCGCAAAATACTCATCTCGTAGAACCAAAGCAAGTGTCTCTCACCCTTGATTTAAATCGTAAGTAATAAAACTACCGTATCATTCGTATATATTATATTTTCGCTACCGGAAAAGGTTCTTGTACTAAATAAGTTAATTTTATTTTCTATCGTTTAATATTATTTTATTGCCTTATTTTAATGAAATTTTTTAATTTTTCAATAAAATACGACTTTTATTATTTTGGCAAAATTTTAATGAATATATAAAACAGTATACATAATCTATGCAGGGAATGCATAAAATTTCAATGGAATTAAATTTAGAATCAAATTGATTGCACATGAAATCGAAATATCGTATGCATGTATGAATTTTGTTCATATTCTACTTCGCATTCTATTAAAAGTTATACGATTTTAAATTGTTGGACAAAATTTAATAGAATTTATATTATATGGAGTGTCCCAAATTAGAATACACTTATGCCAACTTTTAATATTTTAAAATTAATGCACATTTATCGTCTTTACTAAAAGAAACTTTTTAATTGCCTGAAAAATAATTATTTTTCATTCTAAAAAATTTACATAACAATAAAAAAAAGGATATATATAAACAAATCCAGTCAAAGTAATATGGATCGAATTCAAATTCGACAAAGCCGTACAAAGGTTTTCCAGATAAATAGGTGTTATGCATATGAAAGGGCTGGCTAGTTTTCTGTGAAATTACTTTGTAAAACGAGTTCTGAAACGTTAGAACAACTAAATAGAATGGCATGCTTCATATGCGTGTTGGTGTATGTTCATGTTACCCCCCGTGCACTTTCGTTCTGGGTTAACTTAGAAATATGTTCTGATACGGTTTCACGTATGTGTTACCAATCATCATAAACTTTAATAAATTTCCTTATAATAAATTAAAAGTGAACTAACTTGTATTTATACTAAAAAAGAAACTAAAGCAATACACTTGAAATTAAATAACTTACGCAAGATTACTGAACAGAATTAGATTAAGAGATAAGCGCTCAATGTATAAACTCTTGCAATTTAATAAACCGCAGAGTGAAACCGTGAAAAATGTCCACACGCGTCCCTTGATCTTTGACAACATTCATAACTGTTTTGCATCAACGCGACGTAATTGATTCCATTGAGCGACCATGGACACCGGGTATATTCGCGAATTCTCGCTGTACAAATGGAATTGAGCATCCCGTTATTAGAGGGATTAAAAAGCGAGGCTAGGAAAAAGCATCGGAATCAAATTGCAGGGCGAGAGGGAGGCGCAATTACGGGTGCGAGGGAAAAGCCGCCGGCAGTCGACCCTTTGATTTTCTGGTTTTCACGGTGAAAGTCTGTCTCAATCATCAAATTCAAATAAAAATGTAAATGAGTTACGTCTATTTACAGCCTATTCCTTTTGATCTCTTTTTCCCGTTGGCGCAAAAAAAAAAGTAAAGCCATCAATACAGGCTCTATCAAAAAAGGACTGACGGACGAAAGAAAAACCAATCAGTAATCTTTTATTATATATATCGATGGGATGCGCGCGGTAAATGGAAATTTTTCGACTCCCCGGTATTCTCGTGGAACTGGAACTGTGAGGAAAAGGTAGATGGGTTATTGCATGTACGAACGTGTAATATTGTTAGAGATATTTGCTCTCGAATTTCTGTTCGATAAATATTATTTGTAGTTTTTATTTTTCACGAAAACAAATCGAAAAAAAAAATTGTCCCAATCCCCTTACTAGTAGATGCAATAGACGCGTTCGAAAACACGGTCTAAAAAGCACTTTCCTGGAAGTCTATTTAGCAAGGACTTTTTTTATTAAATTGACAGAAAAAGACTGTCGGGCTGTCAGTACAGATAGAGTCAACAAATAAATTCACCGCTATCGCATAAGCGTTAATGGATGATTTTCCTATGGTTCTTATTTTGCAGACAAAAAGTGATAAAACTGTTAGCCAATGAAGTATCTTTTTTTTTAAATATTATCTTTTTCGCAAAAAATCCCAATATAAGCTTTGGCAAAAAACTTTACACGACGAACAAATAAAGCGGATGAAAAATAATGAATTTGTCACCGATAGCTTCATCCCCTCTGGCTCGGGCTAATAAAAATCTATGACACTGCAAATAGTACGAAAAAATATAGTTACATGAAGTTATTTACCTGTTTACTCGATTGTATCGATCCTTGAATGATAATAAACTTACATAAATTCAAAGATTAGGACGAATAAATATGGAAATATAC